>SMLS01072041.1:0-84543 GCA_004785975.1 Popillia japonica
TTTTTCTCAGTCATAGAAAGGCGAGTCATTGGAACTATATAGAACAAGTCTAGAACAATTTGGGACAACTTTCAAAATTTCAAAGCAACAAAAAGTAGAACAACTCTCAAAATTAATTTTCTACAAATGAAGTTAGAACTATCTCACGCAGCAGCAAAAATTTTCAACAACACAGGGCGAGCAACATTTTTCAGAGCTTGTTTTTGGAATTACACATGGTTAATCTATAGTTTAGAAGATCTACAGCTTGGGACAATGTTGAGAACAACTAGAACAAACTGAAGATTTACATTTTGTAAATTTTGAATTTCTAGATGAAGATGAGATGGGAGGGAGGACGGGGAGAGGGGCTGTAGAAGGTAGAAAGATTGGAACAATATTCAGAAATTCTAGAACAACCGAGAAGAATTTTAAAAAATTGTAATTTCGGAGGGGGCTGATTAATAAAACGGATTTATTTTTTCGACAATTTCTTTAATATTATTTTCCGAAACTTTGGAATAATGTACGAGAAACCTAGAACGACTTTGAATTACATCAAAGATGTCGAGTTTGGAAAAAGACGGTGAGAGGAGGGAAGTTGATACTGGCGCAAGGTTTTGCGAAACATATAGTAGTTTCGTGTAAAAGCTACTGAATCGAATATGCTACCAAGCTTCAGATACCTACGAGGCTTCCTCGATAAATTAATTATCGAGGAAGATTCTGTGATGACCGAAATATTTGCGTGCTGTCAAGAATCCAGCCACTCATATGTTGTTTTAGAAGTGCATAGAACGATTAAACCATAGAATTCTATATACTGTATATGTATGTATACATATAACGGGAATGGTTATATACTATGATATCAAAAATTAAATTGGTCAATGTTGGTCATGGAATATAAAACGCTTGGCTTAGTTTAAATCATCCTTTTGAAATAATTCAATCATTGTCAAGCTACACTGACATTATCAATAACCCACAAATGTGTTACCTACTTAGTTCAGCTGTAAAATAATAATGAACTACAAGTTATGAAATAAATAACGTTTTTATATACCAGAAAAACTAAATTACAATAATTGTTGGAAATGTCCCCCGTTTTGTTCAATGCACAAGTTTACGCGCCTCCTCTTCCTGTCAAAAGCGTTTTGCAGCATTTCTGGCGTTAAGGATGCACATTGTTGAACAATTCTTTGTTGCGGTTCGTGCAAATTATGTATCGGATTTGCGAAAATCTTATTTTTGAAATAAGGAAAAATAAAATAGTCCATAATTGTCAAACAAGGTGATCTCGGAGGAAACTCAACTTCCGTATGCAAACTTATCAGCAGGTCATCAAAAAACTCGCGGAGAAAAGCAAGATTTTCTCGTGTAGTATGTGCTGTTGCACCGTTTTGCTGGAAATAACCGTATTCAATACTTTAAGTTCAGCATCGTCCAACTGTTGCACAAATTCAGTTAAAAAAATATTTCTGTACCTTTCTGCGTTGACGGTGAAATTGAAAAAAATTGGCCCGATTATTCTTCTGCGAGAAGCTACCATCCAAACACCAATTTTCTGTAGCGTTTCAATAAAAATATGCGGGTTATCAGTGCTCCACATTCGCCTATTCTGAGAATTGATGTATCCCGAAAGGTGGAACCAAGCTTCGTCAGAAGAAAAGTTAAGTTCAGCAGATCGTCATTTATTAAATTATTAACGAACCAATGGCAGTACGCAAGGCGTCTGGGGTGGTTTGCAGGCAGAAGAGCTTGATATGATTGCATCTTATATGGATGTATGTTCAGGTCCTTCTTTACAATCGTTTGGCATGTTCCATAAGAAACCGGAATTTCTTAAGAGAGACGTTTTAAAGGTTTTGTAGACTCTTCTTCCATACGTTGACGAACGTCATCAATAACTTCTTCCGGACGAACTCTTGGTCTACCACCACCATTTTTATGCGTCACAGAACCAGTTTCGCGAAACACCTCAACACAATTTGTAAGGCATGAATAAAAAGTGTCCGGTAATACCGCTACGGCTGAGAAGTGCTCTCGAAAATTGTCCAAACACAAACGTTGATTGTATTCCCAAGTTCCATTAACTAGCACACCCGTTCGAAAATAGACTTCAATCATGTAAATTTTGTGCTCTGTGGTGAGAACCATGATTCAAAAGCCGTGCAGGATTAGAAAATTTCAACACAATAACTTGACAGATTTTGACATTCAAAAAATTATGACATACCTAAATGAACGATGCACGCTATGACAATACTTTTAAAATCCATGACCGCCATTGACTAATTTAATTGTTGATATCGGTACATTATGTACTAGCACTAGCTACAAAGTTAGACCATTTGAGAAGTATGCAACCCAACGTAGTTAAGGGTTGCCGTCCTTCTCTAACACATCGTATGACTATCATCATTTATTTTAGAAAATTCCTGTAGACTTGACAATTATTTTTTGCCACAACGTTTACTATTGGTAGAATATCTGTTGAAGGTATTGCTGATTGTATCCATGTTTTGTTTTATTTTCGTTGTCCTCTTGTAAGAAAAGAAGCTTTCTTTGGAATTAGTAGATAGTATATTATATGAAAATATACGAGCGTTTTTGTTTCTTTGTGATTTTTCAATTTATCGTATTAGGCCAATCAAGTATTTAAATTTCAATGTTCTTCTTCTGTTTTGAAGGTAACGATAGCCTACTCTTGGGTACTCATAATTACGGTCCTTACACTGTCGTATAGTTCATGTTTTTTACGTATCACTGATGCGAGGATCAGGCTGTGACTAGAGATGTACAGTGGGTTGATTTAAAACCGACTCAAACTGCCATAAAATTCGATGGTTTACAGCGATATCCGGATGCGAAGCAGTAATGATATGGTCAACTATATGTAAATTACTATTTATAGATGCAATATATTTTTGTATCAAATCGAGTTTCATATGCAGGTACACAATTATGCTTAATGCAAGAGATCATTTATATATTCCTAAATTGATAATTTTGTAATGCGATCTTGTGTTTTGAAATAAATAAATCTCTAATCGCCTACATTTTCACTATATTTCGTAGTATTTATGTAATTAAAAATTGTATGAGTAAGGATTTTTATATAATTTGAGTTCATATGCAACTACACAATTATATTTAATGCAAGGGATCATTTATATATTCTTAATTCGATAATTCCTTAATACGATTTTAACATATATAGCGCATAACAAGCGCATACAATTTCTGTGTATTTATGTCATTAAAAAATTGTATGAGTAAGGATTTTCGTATTGTTTGAGTTTCATATGAAACTACACAATAAAATTGTTTTAATTTGTTTTTAGTTTGACTGTCTTTTTGTTTACCTTCCTTATTATTTGAAATAAATTATTATTTAGTTACTGTGTGTTAATTATTACTAGAATAAAATCACGAATAAATAACGGATCAAACTTAAGGTGAACATAGATTCCTGTCTAATAACTGCTTTGATAAACAATTTTTCTTATGGTTCTAACACTAATTTGTATACTTGAGTTCAAAATATAGTGCGGTGTCATTAGTAACACTATTAGGAATTCATTGTGCTAATCCCTTCATAATCCGGGGACTGTAAACATGGATTTTAAGAACCTGAAAACTATCTGGGTCGGCTTAAGGATATTAAGAAAATAAAGTAATTAATATTAATGTATAACGTTACTACTCAATTTTTATAATACTGTCCTGTAGCTTGTTTTTCGTATCGCTTACTTTTATTGCATACCACCTGCCGTGCTGGGGTAATTATGGGAGCTTACAGTTCGCACTATAGTTTGAACTGGACTATACCCTGTTATTAAAATCAGCTAAGTTAGGAGAAATACAATAATTATTATATTTGTGTTTATGTGTTATTAATGGGTGTTGGCAAAGGCCAATAATAATGTAATATATAATGTAATATATAATGTAATATATAATGTAATAATACAGATATTAAAAGTATCTGAAAAAGAATATATTTCTGTAGCTATTTTAAATGAGTGCGTACCAGTTCATAAGCAAAACGCTTTATTACTACAAACACGCAGTTAAATATAGAAAGCTTTTGTGTGCGCCGTTAGGTCCATGTCGCTTGTCTGGTGAGTCGGTTTTAAATCAACCCAGTGTACATAGTTCACTTCTAGCGTCTGAAGTGTTATTTAATATTTCTTATAGTTCCCGTAAGTTGTTAAACAACTTTTTCATAGCTGAGAAAATTTCAAATTCCGTTTATTTATTGCCACTTTGTTTACTCAGAAAGAAGGATGTTTTGTCGATTGCTCTCGGCAGTAAACTTTGCGGGTGTAATATAAGTTTTTCCTTCATTCAAAGTCGCCTTACACAACGCAAATGGAAATTTCGTTTGGGGAAAATTCCAATCGGTCGGCCACGTACTCTTTCCTATTGCAACCGAACATGAAAGCAACAGCGGCGGCGGTATCCGCAATAATCCAACAGAACTGACGGATGTAGCACAGATAAACAAAATAAAAGCTCTCTCTTTCTCTCTTGGGTAATTCGTTCGCGTTGTAAAAGAAACGGTTACCACGCCGAATATAGATCATAAACAAACGGCTAAATTCCTAAATAATTAGTTCTGAATTCCGCGCATTTCTTAATCCGTCGTGATCGTCATCTTTCACTCGAACACGAAGAACGGCCGCGACCAAACTTGTTGCGTTGCGGCACTGCAAACATGTGAGAAACAATGAAACTGGTGCACGCACAGGTGTCGCAAGGTACGGGGGACAGTTAAGAAGACGTGTAGCTTCACAACCGACTGTGGAGTTTCAACGTTTGAATGAAAGATCGAGATCAACAAATGAGGTTAAGGACATAATGCACGATGTCTAGGATTCCGGCTGTTTTGTAGATTCCGAAATCTGTTTGTCTGAAAGTGACCTGCTAGTCGAATTATATATTTCCACATGTCAGTAGTTATTTGTGTTGAAATTTGTAATTTAATCACTTGTAGTATAAAACAATGTTTATGGCTTCTTTAATTAAATAAGTCTGTATTGATTATCTGTTTATCGAATTTGTAAAAGCTGGTATCTAAATTACTGGAAACGCTCTTATAAAAACAAACATGGAAATATTATTGTTGGTGAAAAAAAAAATATACATGAGAGAAAATTCTTTGGCCTTCAAAGAAGAGTCTAAAGCCTTTTTAGACTTAAGAAAAGAAGTTACACATGTTTAAGGAAGGATGGACTTTCCTCTCAAGAACAGCCCAACCTTTTTTGGCAAGTAAAGGGTGGTTTGACAATTAAACAAAAGTTTATAGCGCAGTCTAAAATATTAAGCAGAGTAAGCTTCAATATATGTGGAGGCTGTCCAAAGATGTATACTGGAAATACTACAAATTACTGAAGAGAGAGAATATTCAGCAGATCAAATTTTCCATGCCGATGGAAGAAACTGGCGTCAGATCGTGTTGTAAGTAAGTAAGTAAGTAAGTATTTCAACAGTTGAGGTATACTACAAACGACTAGTATTGCTATTACAGCAATTCGTACTAGTTATTTCGTAAAAGCTGTTATTGCTTTCACAGTTTATAAGAGCCCTTAGACGGGATGGAGAGCTATATCTGCAGCAAAATTCCAACAACGTATAGCTCGTGTCAGACAGAACAATAGATCATCAGATCACATGACCCTTTATTACCACAACTGGTTCAGAGAGGAAACTTGGTCCTACGTGAGGAAGAAGAATAAATCGGTTGCTTCTAGGACGGACTTTCATATACGAACATTGATGATCTATTTTTTCCCATTTGAAGAACAAACTTTTAACGAGGACGTACTTGCATCGGTTAATCTGCAAGAAGGAATGACTAGCTAAAACATATGTTTTAGTACATATGTTTTTTCGGATCTTGTCGCGTAACTATTCTTTGTCTTGACGTTTCGTTGATTGTGCTATCAGCTTCTTCAGAAGTTTTTTAAAGACTGATCTTGTGGCCTTTTGCTTCTAGTTATATATCCCATTCCCGTTTTGCTTCGCCGATCCGTAACCGTTTCACTTCGTTGATCCGTAACTGTTTCGCTCAGTTTATCCATAACCGTACCTGTCCGATGAACTCCACTGTTTCTTGTATGACGATCTCGTAGCGCTAACTTCCAGGTATTGCTGAGTCTGTAGCCGTTTATGTTGTTATCGTTTTTTATTATTTCTATAGACTCGTGTATTATCATCGGATGGTAGTTCTGGCTAATACTTCCACGTCGCTGTAGGTTATGCTATGGTCTCCTTGCTGCTGCAGGTGTTCCGCTACTGTAGTATTTTGGTTATGTCCAAGACGTGCATCTCTCTCGTGTTCCTTTATTTTGCATTGTATACTGCGTCTCGTTTGGCCGATGTAGCTTTTCCGCATTGACAATTCAGTTCGTATATGCCTTTGGTGAGTAGATTCGGCAACGCGTCCTTGTTGGGTGGAAGACGTTGTTCTATTTTTGTCACTGTTGAATCGAGCGGTGATGTTTCTTTTCTCTAAGGTCTTTTTATGGTTGTCAGTGACTCCGGCTATCTACGGTAGGTATGTCTTCTGCTGGCTCTTGTTGGTCCTGGTTGTTCATCTGTTTTCGGGGTTTCCTTATGTCTTTTTCACTATAGCCGTTCTTCTGCAAAGCGGTTTTGACGTGTTGGCTTTCACTCTGTCTATGATGTTCGTCGATGATTTTCTCTGCTCTTCTCAATAATGTGTTGATGAGGGACCTTTTCTGCTGTGGGTGGTGGTGAGATGTTGCATGCAGATACTGATCTGTGTGAGTCTGCTTACGATACCTATACACTGTGGCCTAATCTACTGCTCTCGGTATGTTGGACTAAGACGTCTAGGAAGGGTAAGGTACCGTCTTCTTCGATTTCCATCGTGAAGTTGATGTTTAAGTGTTTCCTGTTGATATTCCATGAATTCATCCAGTGCTTTCCGTCCATGCGGCCATATGATAAAGGTGTCATCTACATATCTGTACCAGCATTTGGGTTTCATTTTACTAGATTCAATTGCCTCTTGTTCGAATGCTTTCATGAAGATGTTGGCGATGACAGGTGATTGAGGAGATCCCATTACAGCACCACTGTTCGTAGAATTCTTTGTTTTACAGGAAGTAGGTTGAGGTAAGGCAGAGTCTCGCCAAGTCAATTAAATCGGGTTGTAAGTATCTCGATAAAACGTTCAAAGTTCTTCGCGAAGCTTTTGGTGTTCCCGGTATATTGCGACAGTTGTTTTGCTAGATATTTGGCTAATTCGTAGGCAGGTGAGCCACATGTACTAACGATTGGGCTAAGAGGATTTCCAGATGTATGTATCTTCGGTAGCCCGTACAGTCTTGGTGGTCGACTTTCTGACGGTGACAGTGTTCTTTGCTCTTCTTTCGGGATTGATGAGTTTTTAATAGCGTCCCTCGTTTGCTTTTCTGCCTTCGTAGTTGGGTCTTTGTTTCGTTTCTTGTAGTGGACCGGGTCCAGTAGTGTCTGGATCTTCGCGTTGTAGATTTCACGTACCATGACTACCATTGCATTGCCTTTATCAGCTCGTACTATAATCAGGTCCTTGTTCTGACGTATATCTTCAAATGCTTTCTTCTCGTTCTTAGTGATTTTCTTTTTTAATATTTTTTCTTGTTGCTGAAAAAGACCCTTCAGCATGTTTATCGAGTCTAATTTTGTATCATTGGTATTGCGAAAGCAACATATGCAAAGCCGATGAAAGTGGCTTTAATCAGAAAGTACAGTTCGGTTGTATTTTAACTGTAAAGGACCAGGCCATCGTTGAGGCAATTTTTAACCTCGATGGCACGTAGTTGCACAATTTGGCAGCCATATCTACAGATGAATAGTTACTATCACCGTTAATTTCAGCATTAAAGGAAGCTGAGTTATTTGGGACGTTAGACAAAATGAATTTGTTATATCTTTACGGTTGGTACTGATATCTATCTGTCTAGAAACATAGAAACATATTTTTACTTATGTAAGGTCTGACTAAGAAGCCATTCTTGTTTACTGTAATAATTTTTAATACAAATTCCGCGAGGCATTCGGTTTTACCACCTAAATTGTTGTAGGTAAACTCAACAATAGCTAATTGAGTCTTTTGAGTCATTTATATTTTTTACGGCTAGTTTTAACTTTACACTTTCAAGTAAGTTTAAGTAAGAAAACGATCAAACTTGAACGGAATGATAGTTCTAGTAGGAATCTTACGTATTCTATCTAACTCCAGAATGGGTACAAGAATACAAATTATTTGGTGGATACTTCCCAGTGATTCATGCTGTGTTTGTTTCATTTGCTTGTTGTGGTGAATTCAACGCAAATCTTTCAAAGGGACGGAAAGATTATTGTTGAAAGAACTCCTTCATGGTTTAACGTATATTTTGTTAGTCTCTGTCTTGATACAATTTTCCAAATCCAATTTTTTATTCTTAAAGCAATAATAGTAGTCTTAATAAGACTGCCTGCTTTGAACTTAGTTGGGAGCATTTTTTGTGCCAACTAATAGTAGCGTTACTATTTAAGAACTATCAATGAAAGATCGTTTTCATATTGTATCTACAATAAATATAATAACTTACCTTCAACACTCAAGCAATGTGCTACTGTTTCGCAGTTTAAGTTTAAATTACGGTCAATATTGCTCTCGACACAAACTTCCTTGTAGTGCGGTGTCTATGCCTTTCTTTCTGTCTATTTTGTATTTATGTCAGCTTTATATGTAGAGAAATATAGTTGCTTATGGTAGTTCCTAATTTAATTTATTCCGTACCTTCAATTAGTAAGCTACTTTGGTTTTTTTTTTTATGTGTTTATTTCTTGTTTGAAGATTGCACACAGACTGCTTTAGCTTAAGTTATCCGTAGGCACACTCATTTATTATTTTGTTTAAATACATACAGGGTTAGGTAAGAGCAGTTGACATGTGAAAACATGTAACTGGGCCTCGCCCTGTGATTGGACATACTGCTTTTCCTTCTTCTTTTTTGCTATCACTTGTTATTGTGTACCTTCTATTCTTAGTTTTTTTTCCTTTCCTGCTATTATCATACACATACATATGTATATAATATCTGTTTAGTTAGTTGTGTTAGCAGTTAGTTAGTATTAGAAGTGATTTGTAGTATGACCAATAAAGGTGTTTATTATTATTATTATCAGATGATGATGTATAAAGATTGAGGTTTAGTCATGGGCAATGAAATGGATACGAAGTGCACAGCAATTGTGGAACTTCACTACTGAGCTGCGTTCAGATTTAGAGAATGTTTTACGACTTTACACCCCGACAAAAAACTTCCGGGTGATCGGTTGTCCAATATAAACTTCTTATTTGTGAACGAATCAAACGAGTGATCTCGAATAACCACGAGATAACGTAAAATTAAGAAATCTGCTTGTTAATAGCTAAAGTAATACAATGGCTATTTTTGACACAACTTCAAGCAGCACCGAAGACGAGGAGCCTGTTATAAATAGAAGGATACCATCAACAGTAGAAAACTTCATTGAAAGAACTATAGCAAATAGTCTGGGTAGAGAATTTCAACAGCGTTTTAGAATGAATAGAGTAACATACAATCATTATTTATTATTATTTTAGTTTAGTAGTAGTAGTAGTTTAGTTATTAGTCAGATTAACCCCAAGTTTAGAAAAGCAACAAGGTGCTGAGGCAAATAATACAAAATGCTATGAAAAAGATGAATAACAGATTATAATTATTATTTATCAAAAATTAATAATTATAAGAAATAAATATATAATTCTATCACAAATACTTAAACATGTATTTCTAAATATCACAAATAAATACGTAATTCTAAATGAAATAATAAATTCTAAATAAAATAAATATTACTTTTTATCCTTTAGGATAGTCACAATTTCTTTTAGAAGAGTGAGCATTTCCTTTTGTAACTCCATTCTTCCTTTATGGCGTATTGCTTTGCCTTCTTCTTTCACTTTCTTGCAATTTCTTTGAATAATTCACCATGTGAACATTTTTGCCTTTTTTTTTAGGGGTGGTGTATCTTTTGATGCCTTTATTTTTTTTCCATCATTACTAATACCGGGTAGAATATTTTCTGAAATACTAGCTTTACTAGCCTCAACAGCATCAGATACCTCTGGGTCGACTACATTTGAAATATTGCAATTTTTCAAATTTTCTGTTCCTCTGCTTGAAGGAGCAATTGCTACAGAATCAACATTAGGATCGTTACCAAATATTAAATCTAATTCCTCAAAATAAGCAAAATTTATGTTCTTTGCTCGGTTCGCTTTGCTGCTTTTATTGTCTTTCTTGTCCATATATTTCATTTTTAAGTATTTAAATTTATTGTTACACTGCTCCAAATTATGTCTTGTCATTTGCTGACTAATAAGCAGCCAAACTTTAGCATTTTTTATTGTTGTGGATTTGACTTGTACTTCAAATTTTTCATATAAATCTATTCATTGCAGTATCTCATTCCGTGTCCAGGATGTTTTTTCACTCACATCTTCATCTTTCATACTTTTTTCAACCCTCGATGATTCATTGATGTGCATACAAGAACGCAAGTTAAGTTGTTCGCTAGCTAGTTCTTGGGGCATACATATAAACCAATTCTCCATCTGTTCAAATTATATAACATTATTAGTGTAGAATAATTTTTATGTTAGGTACATATAATAACTAAATTTGCAGGGTATAAAAAATACAGGATAGAATCAATAATGAAAGAATTTTGATACTTTTATTATGATAATTGCACATTGCTTAATTTATGCATTATACATACCCACCTGCCAAACGTTGCAATAACATACACCGTGTCGGTAAATGTTTAAAGCTGACAGCTACTGTCAAATTTTGGTTAAGTTTGTACCACTACATTTGATTTCGATCGCAAGAATTAGCATTAGCGTCCCACGTGGCAGCTACTTTCAGCATAATTATTAAAATTGTTTTTTAAAATCCAATACAACATGCTTCCTTTTGGAAACGTTTATTGGTAATTGAAATTTGTTGAGAAAATAATTATAAAAAATTATAATTATAAAACCATTGCAATGACAAAAATACAAAACATTCTTTATTAGTTAATATTGCAATTACAAGAAATGGTGACCTTATTGCTGCAGACATAAATTAACTCTTTGTTTCATACTTTCGAAAATATTTTGAAGTTGTTCTTGTGAATCCTTTGAACCTCGTTTATAAAATCTGAAACGCACATTAAAACATAACCTGACTGGAATGTAATATCAAATGTCACTTACACGAATTTATTTTAGTAGTTATGAAAATATTGTCAGTACAAGGAAAAACTAATACGGGAATGAAAATTGAACAGAAAAACTATACTAAAACCCAACGAAAATACAGCCGTGCGGCTATGACCAGAGAGGAATAATCCAACTGACATTCTAAAGGTGGTAAACTTTAAGCACAGATATTGCATACATTTTGACAGACGTCAGCTTCAAACATTTACGGACACGCGATATTGCCACTGTGAATTATTACGGTTCCATCGCTATCAAACACCGATGAAAATGTTTCACTATTTATCTTCATTTTTTCTTTTAATTTAGTATCTTATATTAAACTATTAAGTTGCATCTAAACAAATATGGCGTACATTCACTTTGAGCATGTCGGCAAGCATTAACTCACTGGAAAGAGGGTCGAAAAGTTGTCTGGACCTTCTTCAAAGCAAATTTTAACGATATGGATGATTCAACTGGTTTGAATGTCGATAAAATTTGAAGGGTGTAGTGTGAAAAGTTGTCGCCCAGACGTCGTCCACCGCTAAATCTGAACGCAGCCCTGAGATGGTGACAGTTTTGTTGAGACGTTCCGAAAATTTTTTGGTAATTTCATCTCATCTCTTTGCTGTATAGTAGTTCGATTAATAGAGAAATCTAATGCTATTGGGTTAGTCGCAATCCAGATGAGAGCTGTTCGTGTTCGTGTTGCTTTATCTAATGGAAACATTAAAGCAGTTGATTCTGGTGAAATATGCATGCAACGTTAAAAGTTTATAGAATGGGTCTTAAATCAACAGCTGTGAATTATGTTGTTGGAAAAGTTTAAAGGTTCTACTGATTGTTCGCTTGTGTGGAAGACGGCCGTATTGGATATCGTGATTCATATTCCGTAATTGAGGCGGTGGTACTACAGTTGCGATATCCATACATGAATTCCTGCATATTTTTCATTTAGATAAATTAGGATTTCAATTTTAAGTGACACAATGAAAAGTAACCCACTGACACAATAATTTCAACTAACGAATTGACAATCAAGATTTTTTGGCCCCTATACGACCTGCCAATTTCAAACTCCGATATTTCAAGAACAATTCATGCAATTAGAAAAAAAATTAATCGTTGACTTCATATATGTATGTATCTTTACGAAGGATATCGCAATACTTCGGCGGCTACGCTGTATGTAGCAGATTTGGATTAACTGGATTTCAAAGCTTCTTTAACAAAATATCCACATTTCATGCAGCATGTCTGTCAAGTTTTTGGTCATCGTTATTTTAAAAAAAGAATTATAAGAATTCTTTTATCCTTGAAATAAATAATCTATTCGTATTGCGCTTTGGCTTAAGTTTCTTGACATTAATTCCAACAAACTTAAGACAATAAATATCTGGAAGATTTAAGCAGGCGTTCTCAGAAATGCCATCGATATCAAATACTCTCCGATTACGACATATCACATCGATAGATAGTGTTTACGCTAAACGTACGCCACAATCGCCACGGTGATATAAAGAAGAAGCTAGCTTTTTGGAAAGCCGCACCAGCAATAGTACAGCGGCAGTGATCCGGGCCCGCTCACAGCAAAAGAACACGTGTGTTCCGTCATCATCGCAGCAACAAACAAGGTCGGTATTCAGGTCACATAGCTGCGTTCAGATCCTGGTAGACTGCGGGGCTCCTAAGAGTGACAGCCTCTGGATTTCAAGCGTCGCAGACAAGGAAAACCATAATTAAAAATCACGCAATAAATATAGACACACACATGCACACACATCTCGATATTGGTGTGTGCGAGTTTGATTTCGTGCGAGACGAGCATTAGCAGCGCTCGAAGAACTGGCACACACAGACACACGAGCATTCGTCGATGGATAAAATGCTTAATGCTTTATACACATTCACATAATATTGACAAAGATGGAAAAACCGGTTTAATGCATGATATCTGTGTGTATGTGTATGGGTGTTTATAATGCAAAGCCAATGAATGTATGGATTAATCTATGTATGTTTGTATGTATATACCATACGAGCGTAGATAACAGATAAAAGTGGTAATAAATCTTCCTTTTTAAAATTCACCCTACTTCCAACCAGTTGCCTGACGACAATTAGTGCGAGATTCTGAGGGAGAAAATATCATGTTCACAAACTTTAATTAGAAATCACGCAAATAGAATATGTGTACACAAAAATGTTTGATTAGATTTTAATACTAGATTCAAATATGCAATTACATTTATTTACCATAAAAAGATTTGGCTTTGTCATACGACAAAATTTGGTTTCTAATGAATATTTACTGCAGTTGTCTATAACCTAATAGGATGCACGGGATGCACTGACAAGTATCGAATGGAATAGATGCGAGTGCGTATTTTTATGTTACCTACCCAGCCATGAAACAAAAGAGTCCCGATGTCAAACAAAGTATAGGAAAATTGCTGTCACTGTTAGAAGTACATGTGCTAAGTTGTGTTTTTTTTTTGTGCTGTTTATAGAGATTTGAGACGGTCTATTTCTCGATAAAATGAGTGAAACTAAGCTGGACCACTGCCTTCTTTTGTCAGGGACTTTATTACGCGTGAACATCGCAGCGTAATAAAGTCCCTGACAAAAGAAGGCAGTGGCCCAAAAGCAATTCATGAAAGAATGGTTGCTGTATATGGGGAAGATACACCATCTTATTTCCAAGTACAAAATTGGTCTAAGCCCTTTCGATGGGGCCAGCAGACAATCAATTAATGAATCTTGAAATGAAGACGTTGTGCAAAAAGTTGAAAATTTGGTACAGAAAGATGGGCGTGTAAAGATCTCT
Source organism: Popillia japonica (assembly GCA_004785975.1). Lineage (NCBI taxonomy): Eukaryota > Metazoa > Arthropoda > Insecta > Coleoptera > Scarabaeidae > Popillia > Popillia japonica. The sequence continues at coordinate 14,088 of SMLS01072041.1, forward strand.
GTCATTGCCAATGAAGTCTGTATATCCGAAACAAGTGTCCTTAAAATTTTGCATGACGATTTAGGTATGAAGAAGGTGTCTGCAGGGTAGATACCCAGATTGCTTACACCTGAACAAAAACTATACAGAAAAGACGTTTATCACGAAAATTAGGTTGAGTTGGAGAGGAGCAAAACATTTTTATCTTGAATTCTCACTGGGGATGAGACTTTTGGGTACATTAGTGCGACCTTTCTACTAAACAAGAATTCATGCGGAAGATTCATAAGGCCTCTCCATCACCAAAAAATTGCAAGACAACTTTCTGGAAAAAAACTGATGGCAATTGTTTTCTGGGATGCCTACGGAATACACAATAAAAAAATTTAAAACTCCTCTGGAGGAAAAACGTCCGCATTCTTATCCACAAAAAAACTTTTGGAGTTAAGGCATCCACTTTATACCCCGACCTAGCTCCGTCAAACTTCTTATTCAAAAATTCAAAAAAGTATCTCAGGGGAAAGTTTGCTTATGATGAAGAACTCAAAAAAGCTGTTGAAAAATATTTTGGGATGTTACCGAAGCAATTTTTTTCTGAGGGTGTGGGGCAACTGGAAAAAGATGGAATAAGTGTATTAGTGTTGAAAGGAGTTATGTAGAAAAATACATTTTTTTTTTGTTTTCTTATGTGGTTCTTTTCATGGCTAGGTAGATAACACGAAAATACGCCCCCGTAGATTATGCGTTTATGCTATGAGCATCCTTGAGTAACTACGTGGCCATCAGATAAGACAGTTAATGCATTAGACCGAATACCTTACACCGCGCCACCTTTACAGTTTGGGGAGACAGCAAACCACGGCAACAAACCCGGTAGAATCCGTCTCCAGTTATACATATATTGTGTGCTAACAAAAAAAAAAATCAAAAGGGAGCAAATAAAAAGAAAATAAAAAAGGAAATCTATTATATTTAATAAACTTGTATAAAAATAACATTTTACGTATATATTTCCCACATAAAACATTATTAATTTGTTTCACTCCTCAAGGCAACTTGGAGCCGTTTAACAAACAGGAAGGAAAGGCGCACGCACTACGCTAACTGTACGGGGGTGTTTGGTAGAGGGTGAACTACGAGCGCGCCGTGCGTTTCAGTTTCTGTAAACTATAAAAACATCTAAAAGATGTTTTATATCTTGGTAAATGTCTAATGGGAATCGATGTTTTCAGGAGAACATTATTTCTATCAGTTTTCTTCGGTAAAATGTTTGCGACAAACACGACAGTTCTTAGATATATTTTCTGGCGATCTATGCAGTAACTCTTTTCTTCCACGGGCTACTATACATCTTTGAAAGAGTTGTGGAGAATTAATAGGATTAGGAAACCTATGCTTGCTTTCTAGACTTCCTATACAGCCAGCCAAACTGGAGACCCATTTTTAGCTGCAATCAGATTTTTTAAATAATTTGATAATTACATAATTTCATCCCACATATGACAAGAATTATTGGAGATTATTCCTTTGACTATTAATTTTTCAGCGGGCAATGCCACCCTCAATTTCGAAAACAGTAAATACTGCAAATAGTGCCGCCATTTAGTCAACTTGGGGAAATACTACTTCCCCATTCCTATATATCTATTTATTGTCTATTCCGGGTACGTGGCCTTAGAGAGAGATGGGACAAATTCGTGTCATTTTGTAAAAATGAAAAAAAAAATTAATTGGGAGCTGGGATAAAGTACTTTCATTTGAAAGGTTTAACACCAATCGAAATTAAAGCAGAGCTGTATTCAACACTATTGGAGACCGCTCCTTCGTTTTCAATTACGAAAAACTAGGTTGCAAAATTTAAGCGTGGTCGTACGATGATACATGATAAACCTTGTTAGTGGACGGCCAAAAACAGGTACTGCCCCGGATATGATTGAAAAAGTCCACCATATGGTATTGGATCATCGATGATGAAGCATAGACAAGAGATACTTTAGATCGACGACTCGCGTTTAATTATTCGAAAAAAATCAGCGCCACTGCAGATGTAATAACTTTTGAAATAACTTTCAAAAGCGGGTTTTTTAAAAATTTAAAACGAAGATAGGATTCTACCGATATTTGTAGCGCCTGTAAACTTATCTGTAAATTTGAAAGCATTTTATCATATATGGCTACAGATTTACAGAGAACTTTACATTACGCTACAAATATAGAAAGTGTCCAATTCATTTGTTCAGTACGCACAAGCGTCGTAATGAACGCTCAACTAGATTGACAAGATGATCATTGCCATTATCTACGTAAGACTGAATGGTAATGTCAATTCACAATATGGTCGCCACCATTGTTTCAAATAAATTCAAACTCGTATAGTGAAGGAAGGATTCTATAGTTTGCATATCTGTTTACTACGCTATAATTCTCACACATTATTCAACCTTGAAAAACTACTGAAGTGGATATCCCACACTCTCTAGTTCAATTCACTTTGGTTGCATCCATTTTGTAGATTTTCATTCGCTATTGTTTGTTATTTATAATTATTATTTTGTTGTTATGGAGAAAAAGAGTAATACATATTGCTCAGTGCCGCGCCTTGTAGCGTGTGGAATTACAAATCTTTCAGCGCCGATATTAAACGATGAAAGATTCTTCAGTAATTTGTAAATTGAATTTATAACTGAATCGAGGATTGTTGCTTTGAAAGCACGGACCACGTCTATTGGCAATCTAAATAATTGCTGAATGTTCTTATAGGTATCCCAAAATATACATTTCTGGACTTAATACGTTCTCAACAATCAATTCAATTGTATGTATATTTAAATTACAAACAATAAAGCCATGTATTTTCTTTGTTCTATCAAAAGACAAAAAAACTGAATGTAGGTATATAGAAACACGTTTTATAAAAATATTTAATTTATTTGTAAAATATATATATTACCATACACGCATAGATTTCTTAATTTTTGTTTTAAAAAATGTTGCGCAATAATTGTCAATAATTTTATATAAATATTTTTTAATTATTGCAGCTGCAGTGCCACATTTTATTGAAAAAAATGGTTTTGTGTTGTGACCAGCATGTTGGTCGCAAATTTTTCATCAAATTTTGTAGTTATTTTAACAAACGATTTGTCATATGAAGCATACACCACAAAATACCCAATAACCCAATAACTCTAAATTTAATATAGCAATGCCAGCTTGGATGTGACTATTATACCCCATCACTACTAATTTCAAAAGCCCCTTGTATTTTATGAGGTTCGGAAGACAAGGCACTGGTCTGTAAGCACAAGGCGACAATTTCCAGAATGAATCTTCTTGTTTTGTTTTACCACATAATATTACTAATTTGATAAATATCACTAAAAAGCTTTTAGTTTATAGTCTATACAATTAAAAAAAACACAATAATCTCACAAATACAATAGAAACTGACAGAACTTATTAACAAAAACAATTATAAACTCCATAAGAGCAGGTGTAATGGTAACAGGTTATCCCATATAAAAGGCTTACAGTACTGCCGATAGGGGCGCTGCAGTCTTAAAAAGTTTTCCCAATATAGATACAAACGATGGCGGTCGCAAATGTGAAATTAGGTTCAAAGCTGGTGGCGCTAATGCAGGTCTAATTTGTAACTATTAAAAATGTTGACCTTGAGTATAATAGTGGACCTCCCACGAGTTAAAAGTACGCAAAATAGCAAACGTGGTGGGTATCTCAAATGACAGTGGGCACAGAATGTTGACTATTGCTTACACCGGAGCATTAAATGAATCGTTTAAGTGTTTTTCGTTATCTTTTTGCACGTTTTCGCCGCAATTCAAAATACTTTTTGCGTCGCTTCATAACTGTCGATGAAAGCTCTGGATCCACTATTACACTCCTGAAACCAAAAAAACAGTCCAAGCAATATAGGTTATCCACCACCAAAGAAGGCACACACGGTTTTTGTCACTAGGAGAGGTTATGACGACTCTATTTTGGGATGTATTCCTCAGTATAAGGCCCAATAGGTGCAACTATGGTTGCATTATAAATGTTCCCAATGCACCAAACCGCTTCGCAGAGTACAGACCTCAACATTATTAAGAATTTATACAGCCAATTAAAAACTGTAATGCTATAGCTGCGATAGTTTCCAATAATGAACAACGTAGGTTGTGTTATGGAAGGAATGGATAAAAATAATGAAGACTAGAATACCTTAAAGACCTATCTCAGGTATACATTCTGTTTGAATGTTTATAATAATAATAATAATAATAAGAAATTCGTTTATTCCATAGTACAATAAAGTGTAGAATACGTCAATTTGTACTTGAAATTACATAAATTATCTACTGACATAATGAAGAGATGCAAAACTGATGTTGTTTTTATTGCTTGTATTATCTTTTTCGACGAAGCGATTTTCACTTTTCACGGTACAGTCTATGAACACAGCTGTCGCTATTTTGCGCTCCAGAATCCGTCATCTTTGAAAATAGAGCCATATTTGATTAAATAAATGATCAAAAGGCATTGTAAGGTTTCGAATTTTTATAATAACTCCTGTGTACAACAACATACTCACTTGTGTCCCTTCCATTGTTTCGATCTAAGTAGGTACCTCTTGATATAGTCTCTAATTTGCATATAATTATTTCGCCGAAATGCGTCTGTTATTACACAATTTTTCGATTTCGTCGAAATTGCGCATTTAAAAAGATATCAGTTAGGGTTATATGCGGCAATTAGGTCCGCCCTATAATTTGCATATTAATGGCCGTGCGCCAATTTTTTTTTTTCATTCTTCGCCGTGTGAAGATGATGCGTTATGTTTTTAATTGTTTCCACAGACCGACGGTCGCGGTCTAATGAGATTTCGTACGCGCTGCGTCTTATTTTTATTAATTAGCTGGTTTTCCTTTAAATTGGATAGATTTCATTCGAGATTAGGACTAGAAGGAGAGGGCAGAGAGGAAGCCCTTCTTCCTACGAACTTACACGTTACAGAGCGCCTAATTAGTGGATTTTGTTCGCGGGACTGACGGCTGGTTCGCTCCCTTTTAATAATCTTGACAAATACGTTTTCGTATGCCTTCTACCGTGAATTAAACGACTTCGTCATAGCTATCTGCGCGATTACATTTGACATATGAGATTGTAGCATGACACGAGGGAGTGTATTTTTTTGTTTGACTTTAGCTGGTACTAAATTGTGTAAACATCACGAACGAACATCGCTTTCTGTACTGTTTCTAACGAATATACATTTTTGAGGTGAAGCGAAATTATTTTTTAGTTTCAAATTAATCCATTGGTTAAGGTCAGTTTCGTAGTGCTGACGATTGTCACACGAAATTTCTTGCAACATGTTTCTGATTTCGGTAAGTTCTTGCTGGTTACCTACACAAAGTAGTACATATTTCACTCATTCATTTCACAGCAGTTAATGGAAGATCATCATCTGAGTCATCTTCGGATAATGTTGCAGCAGGAGCGTTATCAGGAGAATAAGAACATATTTTTCCAGCATTTATTTATTGCATCAGTTGACACCTTCTCTCTTTCTTCTCTTTCGCTCTTGCATCATTCATATTAAAAGTCTTAATGGTACTTGAAATATCGCCCTCGACAACCAAAATGTGGATCAAAAGACTTTTTCGATAATAAAGTTTTTTTAGCCGTATGGCACTTTGATCCATTGGCTAATTCGGATTATCGAATCTCTAACTGATTCAGAATTTAGATTACAAGATCCCCAATGTTAAAGGACAATATTTCAATTTTCTGCGGATTACAAGGGAATTCCGACTGCTGAGGGTTCGGATTAGCTAGTGCCCACTGTAGTTACTTTTAATTGCCTTTAGTTTTGGAATGTTAGTTTTGGAGATGATCTTATAGGTGGTTTTTGCTAAGGCCACAGAATAATTCTGGTTTAATGAATCCAGACTTTGCGCTTTTCTCTACATGACCTTGGTAACATCTTTTAAGATTTTTTTGGGCATGCTATTCAATAGCATTTATTAACATCGTTAATGGGTCTGTATCTGCCGACACCGAAACTGTGCATATATACCAGTACATAGTTATTCCCTCTCCTGTGTCATTTTCCATGAAGTTTGCCATGAGTCTAACAAGAACCAAGTAGGTTTAGGTCTTTAGTTCAGCCTACCGCATTTGCCGCGATGCCTTTACCAACGTCGTTTGGGAATATGTCTGTGATTTAGGAAGATGTCCAGATATTTCAGTTCACTAGAGAATTCAAGTTGTACTTCACCTAGTGTAAGTTTCCCCACTAGACATATCTTGCTTCCTTTGGTAAATTACACCACAGTCATTTTGTGTAGATTTTGCGTCTGCTAACTCCATGACAAGGTTAAGTTAGGACATGCTGCATACAAGTTCATGTTAGACTATTATTATTTGCCTTTTACACATTTGATAGTTAGCGTCTGTAGGATTCTGTCTGTAACCAGTAACCACAGCAAGGATGAAGATACCTCGTCCTGGTCTCCCATATTACATTAAAAAATAAGTAAATTTTGAAAAAACATTAACAACATTTTTAAGATTTTTTAAGTCGCTTGTATGTTATATTTCTTTGAAAACGTGACCTAACTAAAGTAGAAAGCAATTTATTCAGTTATTTGTTAGTGCGATGTGAGGTTTTCTTTAATTGGAATAAATATAAATTATATAAGTTGTTTCAAAAGATTGATACAACGTCAAAGTCTAAAGAATCTGAAAATAACAATGTAATAAATTAAAACTTGTAAAACTATTATAGGAATACCTGAATCAAAATAAAGTAACAATTTTTCAATCAGAAAGTATAAAAACTGTAGATGTAAACTAAATGTTCGTACAAATGCAAAATTTATGAAATCAACGTTCTAATGTAAAATAAATGTTGGTAATCAGCAGGGTGAGATTAAATATCTTTGAAGGATATATTTTGAAATAAATGATCTATTAAACCAAACAAGAAGCAATTATTACATAATAGACAACACAACAAATAAATTTGGCGACTGACGAAAAGGATAATTTTTTAGATTCATAAGAAGGTAACGTTATAACTTGGATGTAAATTTTGACCATTTTGTTTTACAGTTTACGAACCATCTTACTTCTTATTTTTCGAGATGACATGCAGTTTTGCAAAACTTTTCTTTGAAAAATAGGCTTTATTTAAACGATAAATTTCTTAGTTTATATTGGTTTCTAATATTTATTAAGCAGGCTGTGGTATGTATTATAAATGAAGTGGAAATACATATCATGTAGCATCAAAACATATTCAGTCATATCATGTCTTAAAAGAGAATTGAAAGACATAGCTGGCGATGTTTGTATATATGTATGTGTACGTATGTATAATATCCATCTAACTGTACAAAGTCAATAGAAATTCCTTTCTAATACGTTGACATTTCAATGACGTATCGTATGTTGCCCGTATGCGCGCCAGTTTTTCCTTTACAACTCTAACAGTTATTTTATTTTGTCTTAATTAATAAAATTGTCCGTTTAATTCGTCTAAGAGGAAGCTTTCAGTTCGTTAAACGGAATCTGTATTGGTGGGATGCGAGCACAACGGAGACAGAAGACGTATCGAGATTGGTATTAATGGGTACGCGCCTAATGGTTTATCTGAATCGACGGCAATTATATTGTTTAAACGACGGTAATATAGTTAATTGTTATCATTTATAGCGGACGTTATAGGAGCCCATTGTAGCCAGGCATTTTATTTTCGTCATTTTATTCTTGAAGACTATTGTTTTCCGTCAATGAATTACATGTGTAATAGTAGAGTGCGTTTCATGTAAGGCGCTTCTGTGGTACGAGGGGAAATTGTTTATGTGATTCACCTAGTCCTGAAGGAAATCTTTAATACAAATATTTGCTTGATCTTTTGGCTGAATCTTTTAGCTCTAGCTAAGGTTTCTTCAGGTTTGAAGCTTAAGAAAATGTGGGCTGCGTTATAGCCTTGGTAACAATAAATCATCTTCCTTAATTTTGAACATCAAAGGCTATAGCCGTTTAACCCCATTTGCGTAAATGTGAAGTTCAGACTTAAATGTATACAGTATCAAGATTCAATTAGCACTGCTAAAGACATAATTCAAACTATGTACATCTTGTTGGCTTACGCAAAATAGTTTATCTTTGTCTCCTGATAAATGCTCAATGGTTTGTTTCACTCGTCATAGAATTCCATTCTGTAATAGTATATCATGCCATAATTTTGAAATCGCTGTACATAATTCTGTCAAATATTTGGGTATGATATTGGATCAAAAACTATTATGGTCTAAACACATACATTCTGTCATCAGTAAATGCGAAAGGGGACTCAATCTCTTGAGATGTACTAGCAGGAAATGGTGGGATGCCGATCCTGCAGTTTGTTTGATGTTCTACAGAACCTATATACGTTCTATCCTAGATAATGGAAGTATTTGTTATGGATCCGCTAGTCGTTGTCATCTAGTTTAAATAGACAGAAAACAATACAAAGTTGTGGAGCCATTAGGTCTACACCGTGTGTACCCCTGCTAGCTGAATGTTCCGAGCCTCCACTAAATATTCGCCGGGAATTTTTAACTAAAAAATGTATCCTCAAGATCAAGGTCGCTAATTCGGGATATATAATAGAACCCATTTATAACGTCGTTGGAGAATTAAGAACTCGCCTTCGTTAGAGATCTATCCCATATGGAAAACACTGGTACCTTCCGCATTCTACAAGTAGAGAACGGACCCAGTGGCATGACATTCTCACCTGAAGTTTTCTTTTCTACCTTTGTTCCACAGAGGGCAAACAATGATCAGTTGATTTTGTTTTGCTGAAGACGTGTGATAATCACATGGAAATTTATACCGATGGGTCGAAGACAAACCAACTAGTAGGATCTGCATTCTTTGTTCCAATCTGGGAACATTAGGAATCGTACCAGCTCAATAACTTGGCATCCATTTTCACAGCTGAAGCTTACGCCATCCTACACGCCTTAAAATTCTGCGCTGCAAGAGAACTTGAGAAAAACATAACTGTTATATCGGGCTTCCGATCCGTTCTTGAATGTATTAAACGCCACACTTATTCTGATAAAAAAAAACATCCTCTCATCTTTAAAATTTACACACTCATGCAGATTATATATCAAAAAGGATATCAAGTAAAACTTGTATGGTGTAAAACTCACTCAAATATCGAGCACAACGAAAAAGTGGATGCATACGCGAAACAACCTCTTACTGATGCCAAAGATGATCCTATACCATCTTCTGATATTGTACGACTCTCGTCTGAAATGGATATCTGAATGGGAATCGTTTTCTAAAAAGTCAAACACTCAATATGCTCGTATCCATCCCACTTTGCCTTTACCACCCAAATATATATTTGAGTACTCAATCCCTAGATATTATAGCACAATCATATCCCGTTTAAAATTTGGTCACAACTGCTGTCCACAACACTTGCATCGCTTAGGTATACTAAATAGCCCTTTCTGCAAATGTAACAATAAATCCATTGCCGACAACGACATATCCTTTTTGAATGTTCCGATCTTTCTTTCTCTCGAGCGAGTTTTTTGCGTAAAATTTCTAAGTATGGTATGTTTCCAACTAACACAAATAACTTGCTGGCTCTAAATAACAGGATAATATATGGTGGATTCTTGGCCAAGAACAAAATCCGTTTTTAATTTTGTTTTGTTATTCGTCCATTTTCGCTGTTTTAGGTTAACTTCATCTGTTTGGTTCAACCCATTGTTGAGGTTATCCTTCATTCCGCGGTCTTTTTCTGCAATCTCTGATTAAAGCGTGCATGATCCAACTTCTTAAAACACAAAGGTAGCTTTTTGTAAATTTTAACTCCAAGCACATCAGGTGAATGCCTAAACAAAGTTAACCTTCCTGACGGAGTAAATAAAAATTATCTCTTTTTCTGGTACTATAGCTCTGCATACTGCCATTTGTTGGGCAATTATGTTTATTTTTGTGCATGAACCCCGCCAGACTATAAATGAACATAGACGGAAAGGACAAAATATTGTATTTAATAAAAGCAAGTTTGCAGGAATCAGTAGGTTTCAAACCCAACAACATACGGATAAATTTTTGCTGACACACGAAAATATTTGCTGACATGGGGGATATTCCCCAAAACCTAATACCATATCGCAATCTACTCCCAACATAAGCATGATATAAGGAAAGTAGCTGCCGGCAGTCCAACACAGAGCGCAAGCTGCGAAACAAATAACATAAAGAACATCAGATTTTCACAGTGAACTTTCCAATCTAAATATTCGTCAAACCAAGGAATTTGACATTGTTGCTCCTAGTTAACTCTCCGTTATTCAAACAAATATTTAAGTAAAAATCCAAGGTAGGATGAAGTTTATAAGGATGAAATCTCAGGTATGAACTTTTAGCATCATTCACCACCAGCCCATTCGTCGTAAATCACTCCTTGACATCAACCAACATACTATTAGCCTTATCAAGTAGGCCCTGATGACTACAATCGCTGGGTAGCAAAACAACATCATCCGCATAAAGAGATACAAAAGCATTATGAACATTTTGAGGGAGATCATATATATAAAGTAAAAAGAGCACAGGACCCATAATTGAACTCTGTGGAACACCTATGTTACTGATTAGTTTCGGAGATGCGACGTTAGAAACAGTACCACCATTACTGTAAACACGCATATTAAGATATTGCTCTCTGTCCTCAAGAAACGACTTAATCCAGCCCAACGCAACACCTCTAATTCCATAGTTTTCAAGTTTTTCAAATAGTTAGGATATGATGATTGACGCAATCAAAAGCTTTGCTCAGATTTAAAAAGAAAGCCGCGGGATAGATACCGTTTTCGATTGCAGTGACAATGTTCTCCTGAAAGTTATTTAAAGCAGTCATAGTTGAGTGCTGTTTTCTAAAACCATATTGGTTAACTGACAAAATATTATTTTTATCTAAAAGCCCGGTAAGATAACAATATTCAAATATTTTGGAAAAAGAAGACGTTAACGCTAGGGGCCGATAATTTTTCGATCTAGATTTATCTCCTTTCTTGTAAATGTAAAGGATTGTTGTTATTTTTAATGGGTTGGGGAACAAACCCCGTTCGAATGACATATTGACTAAGTGGGTGAGAACAGGAACAACAGAAACACAAACTGCTTTAATAAGATTCGATGGAATGTCATCATGACCCGCAGAATAGGAATTTTTCAAGCTCGTAGAGATTATACAAGCCAACTCAGAGAACGAAATAGGTCCCAGGAAAAGGGAACCATTGACCTTCTTAAGATTTATAGTGTGACTATTGTTATTGATTTGAAGTTGGTTGATTAGGTTTAATGGAGCTACTTCTTCTACTTCTCTTTCTACTCGAAGTGTAGAATAGATTTAAGGATTTTTTTTAATAATTTATAATTTAACAATTTAGTCTTTATCAATATAAAGACGTGGCTCAATGGCCACTGTAGCCAAGGCTAATCAAGATATCAAGATGAAGTTCAGACTTGAAGTTCAGACAAAACTCAAGGAGGTGGTGTCTCATCTTTTTGGAGGTGCAGTTACTTTATTAGTCATATTTTTTTGGCTTCAGTGGCTTCTTTGGAGAACAACTGACGTTATTCTGTATTTTTTTAAGATTTTGCAACAATTGTGTCAAATCGTTGGAAAAACTATGATGAAAAATATCAAAACGCAGACAAAATATTGATTAAAAATTACAAAAGGAATTTCTACTTCCTATAATACCTATTGGGTATTCTGACATAAAATTCTTATGAAGACTGGCAAAACAGTCAGCAATTTTGGAAAATAAAATCAATTCAATCTGTTTTCTGTTCGCGACTATTTCTGTTACGATTAAGCAATTTTTTGAATCCAAATAGATGAATTACATACAAAATTCCCCCCGTATACAAACCTATCTAATATCTAGTCCACTGTATATGGATCTCTTCGCTCAATGGTCTTAATCGGGCGCAGTATTGTGGGCACCAATACTGATACGTCTACCGGAGCATTGTTTCTATTCATAAAAGAGGCAATGTTTGTTGAGTTGCTATAAATAATTGTAGGTCGCTCCGTTGTGTAAATCGACGTTACCATTACTGGAATGCACACTTTCCAAAATAGTTTCCTCCGTGCGGTTAGGTTAAATATTCGAGTTTATTTGCCTTCTCAATGAAAGAAATTAGCTGGATTAACTTGTGTGGAAAGTGAGATTAGCGTACATTGCACGAAGCCATAATAATTGTAATGGAGATTGTAGATGTGTAAGTAGGTTTTTTTTGTGATTGAGTATAGTTTTCAATCATTTTATGGAAAGTTGAATAACATTTTTAGGTTTAACGAAAATGTTTAGATTGTAGTTAGTTTTCTTCTGCCGGTCAAATTGAAATCGTAATATATCTCTCAAATATCTCTCAAATGATATCGTATAATTTTTTACTAATACGTGGGCTTCGCAAGAACCGCATTAAGTACCAATATATTTCTAGTGAAGTTAGATACCTATTCTTAAAATAAACACAGAACGTTTGGTAAAGTCAATCTGATACTGTTAGTGGTGCAACCTCCTCTAGGCACTAGGAGGGGGAATTTATATAAAGCTAGACAAATTGTGACTTTCGTGGTTTGACTATTTGTGAATAGATGTCGCGCCAAAGATAAATGTTAGATATTGACATTTATCTTTGGCCTAGGATTAAGAAATATTGATGGGCAAATTGCAATCTTGTGTTCATCTTCTCAGACATGAATTGGAAGAAGCTAGAAGAATTTGATGCACTAGCTCTAATTTTAGCACATCATAAGAGTAGAAGCCTTTATCCTTGTATTGATTGAAAGTCGATTGGTTTTTTATGCAGTCCGGTAGTTTATTGTAGACTTTTATTGCACAATACTCCGGTGTTCTTTTAAATAGCGCTGTTCTGTGACGTGGAATACACAGATTATTCGCCCCTCTGGTAACCATTTTATAATATACATATATTTTCTTTTGTGCCCTAAGTAAGCGAATAAAATGTTTTGAAGAGCCCCAAGCAAGAATACAATACTTTATTCTGGAATAAACGTGGCTAAAATAATAAGTTAGATTTACCATTTAAATCGAAGTAAATGCTTGAATTTGTTTTATTGTTGAAGCATACTGCGGCGGATTTATTTATATTTAATTCTAAATTGTTTTTTGTACACCAATTATGAATAGTTGTATTAACGGTGCTCCCTAGTGGCGCTATGTTAGTAAAGTCGGAACCTCTGGTCATACATGTCGTGTCATCATATTGGTACAGGAAACACATTTTGAGTATATCGGGCATATCAGCTACGTAAATTAAGAACAACGTAGGACCCAGTGTAGAGCCCTGGGGTATACCCCTTGTAATCGGGACAGATGAAGATAGAGACTCTTTCTCTATGCCCTGCTCGACACTTCTGATACTTACGTACTGACGTCTACCATTCAAAAAGGATTCTATATATTTAAGCCCTATGCCTCTAACACCGACGGATTCCAATTTAGTTAGTAAAATTTGATGGCTAATGGTGTCAAATGCCTTACTGATCTCATAAAAAGGCCTACCACCTTATCACCCTCGTCCATACATCCAATTAACCGTTTAGAAAAGTATAGACAGCCATTTCAGTGTTTCCTGGAAGAAGACCGAATTAATGCAGAGAGATTATATCATGTTTTAATAGATGACCAAATAATCGTTTATTTAATACCTTTTCATAAACCTTTGAAAACGACGGCAAAAGTGAGATAGGCCGGTAATTTAATATGTGTCTTTGCCTTTTGTATGAATTGGTACAATTTTGGACAGTTTTAGAGCGTTAGGAAAAGTGACCGACTTAATAGAATTATTACCATAATAATAATAGTCAATGGTTTTGTTATATGCATATTGCATGCATTTTTAAAGTAATGATGACGGAATATTATCGTATCCACTTGAATGTTTATTGGCAAGACTCGTTATAATTTCCTTTATTTCATATTCGTCAGTTGGTTTTGGGAACATGGAGCACTGACATTGAGTTGTACTCTCGTAGGAGTAAACTAACACTGGCCCCGGCATTATTAACGCTACTAAATTGTTTTAAGAATAAATTACTTATAGTCGGGCCATCAGTTATTATTTTGTTATCATGAAGAATGTTTATTTTTTTAGCTTGTTTATATTTATTTTCGTTTATTATTTCTCAAACAGCTTTATTTATTATTTGAACCTACAATTTTTCTTTCATATACTTTTTTTAGTACTTAGCACTAAGTTTTCCTGAGCTTTCTTTTCCAATTTATATATTTCTAATATCTCATGGTTACTAGATTGCTTTTGAAGCTTATATAAATTACCCAAATCATTTCCACTGTTGATAACATCATTATTTACCCATTTATTTGTATATTGGGATTTTACTGTTAGTTGTAAAGGAAATACCAAATTATAATAATATATAAAGATATTAATAAAAGTGTCATATTGATCGGCCGCATTTGACTTTGAATAAACTTCGTCCCAGAATTCAGAAGAAATCAGGTTCACAAAATAATCCAAACGTTGTTCAGTAAAGACACGTTTGAGTACTTTTGTTTTAATTTTTGTGTTTATAATTCTGTTTAAAGTAACAATATGATAGTGATTAATTAGATGGTTTAAAAATGTATAAACTTACAAAAACATGGTTAATGAATTATGATTTTGGCATGACTCTATACAGTTTTTTACTTAACTTACTACTCCTATGCAAAGATTAGTGAGGTCTGACGTGTAGAATAATCAGGATCCATGTTCTTCAGATGCTTCCATTTTTGGATTCCCTTCCTAGTCTCGCTTCTGCCTACTCCAAAGCAAAGTTACTGCTCAAGAAAATGGCTATCGGCTTATTGTTTTATGGTTTGTTTATTAGATCACTTTCCATACTATTGGAAAGACTATATTGAGTGATAAGCTGCTATTTCTGATCAGTTGGGTGACGTTACCGCTAAAGCTTCTTTGATGCTTTTGTCTAAAGTTTCTGTAGCACAAAGATTGATGGTGCAGATTTCTACGTCGGATGGAGGTGGCGAGCAGACTTCTGAAAACTTGGTCTCTAATTACCAGCCATTTATTCATAGGAATAGCAGATAATTGATAAAATTATTTCACCACAATGCATAACCTTCTGTTTGTAATAAAAATTTCTCCATTGTGTTTTTGCAAGTAACTATTGGTTCCAATTTTTGGACTATTGGGATTAAGAAGTTTTCTCTTTAGAAAAATTAAGTCGTTCCACTTTGAGATTGAACTAATTCAATTAAAAATCAATTTATTCCAGAACATAAATAAATTAGGTTTTGGTAATAATACTTCTGCAGTGGAAAAAATTGACATATAATTTGTCTCAAACAAATTGAAAAAGCAACTAGCCTTGACTATCAAAACTAAATTTATTTAAGTTCTGGAATAAATTGATTTTTAGTTCAATTGTGTTTTAATTGACCCCAAAGTATCTGGAATTGAAACTTTTTTCGTTTAGAACAGCATCAAGCATAAATTGATCTACGAGGTCATTCGTCGCAAAATGGTCAAATGTAAACCAGGCTTTACAAACTTACACACCTGCCTAATTTAACAAATAGTCGTTTATGTTAGCACATTATTCTAGTATAAATTTGAATACAGTACAAACACAATTCGCGAGGCGTGGCCGATCCATTTTTTTATTACAACAATATGCATACTTAACTGTACACTTTTATCGAAGTATTTCTTCTCGATTGAATGGCTTTCCATCTTAGTATGCAGCAACATATTCGTATACTTTACAAAGTATCATTCGAGAATTCGCGTCTACAATGTAGCGTATACGTACAAACCTACCTTCACTTCAACAACAATGGCAATACAACGCGTCTAGAAAAATTAATGAATGAGTAATACATTACAGTCAGTGGCGCAATACCACAAGAATGTATCTAATGATTTAATTCTTTCATTATTCATGGCTGGTGTGAGACACAGGTGACATTTTCATTCACGGCCTTGTCAAGTATACAGTGTGTATGCGCTGTTATGTCATTGGGTGTTACCACAACGTTCTTGGTAACTATGCGATATATGTATAACCACATACGTTCATCTAATTGCCTTTTCGCGGAGCTTCATTTCTACTAATGTAAAAATACTTTCAATAAATCCTTGATCGATAGTTGTCATTCATATACAATGTCGTAGAATAAATGTTTTCTGGAAATCAATCTGGTTTTGTCCTATTCTAACAGAGAATTCTCTATTTATAGCGCTATGAGAATTCTTTGTAATACGTGATTAGCGCATTTATTTCAATTATTTTTTAATAGACGTTCTCCGGTAGCGCATTTTTGAGATGATTCTGCAATGAATTCACTATTTCCTATAACGAAGAATTTTAATTAT
Source organism: Popillia japonica (assembly GCA_004785975.1). Taxonomy (NCBI): domain Eukaryota; kingdom Metazoa; phylum Arthropoda; class Insecta; order Coleoptera; family Scarabaeidae; genus Popillia; species Popillia japonica. The sequence continues at coordinate 30,537 of SMLS01072041.1, forward strand.
TTTAGCGCTTAGAGCTATGCGTTTCTGAGAAATGTTTGCAATATTTTATCTATTTTGTTGCATTATATAATTAGTATGCGTATGTATCTATTTTTGCAAGGTATTGGACTGGCAACTAAGTGATTACGGATTTTGTCGATAGATGGCATCTACAGTTATTTTATTAACCTGTTCAAAGCACCTAATTTATACAGTGTGTCCCAAAAAGTTTTATACAAATAGAGAAAAACTTTATTTTACGTTTCACGGAAAGAATATTTTTGATAAAAAACTCTGCATGACTTGTAGATACATAATTAAGTACAAATCATGATTTGGACTTAGAAACGTGCAAACTGTAGTGGAGAGCAAAAAGTGTGAAATGTTACATCAATGTGTTGAACAAAGGTTCGAATTTTGTGCTTGTATCCAAGGAGAATAGGAAGATAACAGATTTATGACACGACAAGTACTGTGTTCTTTGACGAAGCAACGTTTACGTCTAGTGATACAGTAAGTTCGCAAAATTGTCGATGGTGGAGCAATGTTAATTCTAATTTCTATGTCCAAACCAGAGATCAATATTCATTTAAAATTAATGTATGGTGTGACTTTTAGAAAAACAGCATTGTGTTTTCGAAATAACATGAATGGAGAAAGATATCTACAATTTTTAAATAATCAGTTATCTCACTTTCCTGATGAATTACCACTAAATGAACGTGGAAAAATGTGGTAACAACAAAATGGAGCACCATGTCACTGTAACAGAACTATGCGAATCTTTCACTTCTACACTTTTAACGGTAAATTGATTGGGAGATATATGGAGTTTCTTTGGCCTCCAAAGTCGCTGGACATTGCTCTTGCGGACTTTTCTGTGGGGTTACTTTAAAGGTAAAGTATACCGTCAGAGTATACACTCTTTACTACAGTTTGAACGTATTTTACTCTCACTGCAAATCATGATTTTGAGTTTCTCTGAATTTCAGCCAATATTTAAAAAAATTCTGTACTTAATTATGGATCTATATATGTCATGCAGAGCTTTTTATCAAGAATATATATCATTTTGTAAAATGTAAGATAAACTTTTTTTTCATTTGTATAAAACTTTTTGGAACACACTGTATATTTTTTTATGGTTTGAACTTCTACCCTTAATTTACCAAAAAACTATATCGATTAGTTCTTTAGTATTATCTTCGTCCTAATTTAAAACTGGAATATGCGTTACTTTCAGACGGGCAAGAACAAATAAACGTTATTTGCTGTATATGGGAGTGAAGCTGAAGCCTTGAATCAAAGAGCGTGTTAAAATTGCTTCGCCGAATTTTGGTCTGGTGATTTTTCACTGAAAAATGCTCAACGATCTGGCCGACTAATTGACGTCGATGAGACCCATATCATAGCCACTAAAAAAAAAGAAACTCAATTTAAGGATCCTTCATTAGCTTAAAGATGTGGTGCAATGCATTAGCATCTGCGATTCGCTACTGAAACGCAAGGCAATTGATCCATTGCTGAAAAAACTAATTTCTGGCTACGAAAAGTGGATAGTTTATAACAACGTTAATCGGAGTTCGTGAGTGATGCAAGATGAACCAGCCCAGACGACACCAATCGCAGAGATTCACCAAGGACAAAGGATTTTGCTGTCAGTCTGATGGGATTATGCGGAAATTCTGCACTTTTAACTTTTACCAAAAAACTAAACGATGAATTCAATTATTTTCCACTAATCACACGCCAACAATTATTGTTATTTCATCCAGCATATAGCACTGATCTTGCGTCTTTAGATTACCATTTATTTAGTTCCATGCAGAAGTCCTTAAATGATAAAATCTTTGATGCCGTTGATGATGTCGCATAACATTTCATTCAATTTTTTGATAGCAAAGATTAAAAATTTTATTAACTTGGAGTTATGACATTGTCTGAACAATGGTTACAACCAACTTGAACTTCGTTGATTAACTGCGCCAAAGTTTGTGGAGGATGGTGCGAAGTGGACACATGTTCGATGGAGTTTAAATCCGTGGGATGGGGTGGCTAGAGCAAAGCATATTGTTTCTTGGTGAAAGTCTATAGTTCGACGAGCAATATGGGGACATGCATTGTTTTGTTGAAAAAAGACGTATGGACGGCCATCTAGATAAGATAGTAAAATGGTTTGTATGGCATCATCAACATAACGCGCAGCTGTTGTATTGCCTCGACTAAAAAGAAGTAGTGATCGGCTACCATAAGCAATAGCACCGTTACTCCAACAGTCCTGCGAACCCAATATTGCGTCGCTCTCCACGCCGGCGTCGTACCCTTCTGCGGTCATCATGTATACGTATACAGAATCGCGATTCGTTGCTGATGACGACATTATACCATGCTGCTTTCCAATGCTGCCGGTCTCTGTACCAGTTCGAGCTTTGACGACAGTGGTCCACAGTCAAAGGAAGCAGTAATTCTTCTACTTTCTTTTGTCCGCACACGACACACACGCATTACCGTCATTGCAGTACAATTAACACGACGGCCAATTTCGCGATAGGGTAAAGCAACATCTCGATAGGCAAAAATAGTCAGTCACTAACACTGTGATAATTTTGACGTCTTCGATCTCGCAATAACTAAACTTTTGTAGATTAGTCAGCTCTCTTGAACATGATTCTCTTCGCTGCATCAACTTCTGAGCAGAGCAGAGCAGAAAGCAGAAAACTAGATTTTTTTTTCGCAAAAAAGTATTTATAAAAAGTTCTAGGTGTAACTCTTCTAATGTCACTGAGTATACATATAATATAGATTTTGTATAAATTTTCAGTGAAATATTTTTTTTACAAACAATATGTAATAATAGAAACTACACAAGCCTAAAATACTGGCAAAGAAAATACAAAGAGTATGAACATCGTTGCACACCGATTTTAATTAATCTGATTAATTTAACTCAATTGCATATTCAGGGCAACGATGTATTAATTAGCCGTAATATCCAAATCATACCCTGTTCTTCTTTCATAATCCCGCACATTATTAGTTTTATTTTCCGTTTTATATTTCCGTCTTTAGTGCAAGAGTAAATTATCACTCATTTATAATCGTTTTCTTTCTTTCAGGTAAGTGATTATATGCTATGGCGTTGATGGTAAGAACAGTTTTTATTTTCCTTTTTATTAATAATAAAAGTCAAAATAATTTACAACGGTAGGTGTTTAATGTTTAGCTAACAAGCCCGCTACAATTTTATAATAATACGAAACTCTATTAAGTATGTGTAGCTAAGCTGCTTAATTATCTGTAAATAATTTTATTCTTGTCGTACGGAAAGAACTAAAAAAGTAGTTTCGCTTTTTGATTTGTTTTCGGCATGTAGTAAAATATATTCATAAGAATACATTCATTCATTGCAATGTATTGAGCAATTCTTTCAGTTTCATTATACGATATTTAATAATTATAGTTAAATATGTATAAGTTTTTCAACAAATTTGATGTCATCCGCGAGAGGCAATAGAAAATTGTTGTTTATAAATTTTTGTATTGGTTACTAGTTGCTATATGTAATAGGTCGTGTATTAAACAAGTTAATCAACGGCTGGCATAAGTAAATTCTGTTATTTTTTTTCGCTATATTTACATTGGATGTTTGTTAAAAACGTTTAATAACATACCTGTCAAAGATTTGTTTTCTGATCTGGAAACCGAAATAATATACGAAACTTTGGGGTTAAAAATTAAAACATGTAGTAATGTTCGATTTACTGTAACCATTTCTCAGTAACATGGGATTGAGGTAGGGGTGTATTCTGAGCCCTATTCTATTTAATCCGGTACTGGATGAAGTAGTGAAAAAATGTAAGGACCGAATAAAACCGTATAACGTCGGATATTGGAACATGAAAAGCGTATGTCTAAGAGAATTATGCTAGGCAGACGACATGGTTATATTGGAAGAAACAGAAAAGCAGCTACAAGAGAATATTAATATTGTGAACGAAGAATTGAAAAAACATAACATGAAAATAAATAAACAAAAAACCGATACCATAATAGGACAGAAGAATAGAAAGCATAATATATCAATAGACGAGGAAATAGTGGAACAAGTGGATAAGCTCAGATACCTGGGCGTAATGCTAAATAAAGAAGAAACCTTAGAAGATGAGATTAACGAGAGAGTAGCAAGAACTGGTAAACTGTATAATATTATAAAAAGTAACTTTCTGAGCAGAAAAGAAGTCCCCAAACAAGTGAAGACCGAAATAGTTAAGAAAGTTGTGAAACCTATATTGACCTATGCTTGTGAATCCTGGACAACAACACAAAGGCACAAAGTAGGCTAACAAGTGCAGAAATGAGATTCCTGAGGAAGATCGAGGGAAAAACACGACTGGACAACATCCGAAATTAAACTTTTCGAGACAATCTTAATGTAAATCCGGTCGAAGTGACGATTGAACAGGGCTGAGATGGTTAGGACATTTAGTGAGAAGGGACGAAAATAAACTAGTGAGACAAGTTTTTGAAGCGAGAGAAGGGGAAAAAAGACAAAGAGGCAGACCAAGAAAATCATGGAAAGAAGAAGTAAGATTAGCAGCAGAAAAGAGGGGAGTGAACTGGGTAAATATGAAAGGAATGGCAAGAGGCAGAAAAGAATGGAGAGAAATGGGGGAGAAGGTACCGGAGACCTCAACTCCAACATAACTCGACACCGAAAGGTATAAGAGTGAGGATTAAGTAAGTAAGTTACTGTACTTAAAAGCATAAATAAAGACCTTCGTAGGTAAAAATTGAGTGATCCCCACTGAAAAAGGCACAAACACATTCTATCTACATAGTTTCTCTAGTGAAGTATAATATCTAGGTATGTTTTTCGACCTGCAACTTATGGACTTGGAATATCCAACGCCAAAAGACGACCAAAAAGATCATGGGAGCGTTATGGACTTGCCGCCACTTCTTAATGGAAAAACCTAATGGCTGAACTTTAAGTATATCTTATAGACCAACTTGACCTATAATCACGTAAGCTTCATTAGTATGATGATCAACAACGAAAGGAAAGCAATGATAAAGAATGCGTGGACATATAAGTTAGTGGTCCACTAGCACAGTTGAATTGTGTGATAGTTCCAGTGAAGCACTGTAGAGATATCGAGGTGTCCGACTATAGTGGAGATTTTGTATTGGCGTGCTATTACGCGCAATTAATAAGTAACAGAAAAATCGTTTACAGGACAAAAGAAATAGCACATGTATACTTATTAACTAAAAAAAAGAAATAATAATAAACTAAATATATCTGACCTAGTGGAAAATTAAATATATTGCAAATTAGGGGTATATTTGGCCAATAATGAGTTTAACGGTGAATAATGAATATCGATAGAATTATCAGACAAGGAGTGATAATAGGTGCATATCCAGTGAATGGGACACCTGGATCTAATGTTGCGTTAGACCTTTCACAGTAAAAAACATTCATGTTTAATGGCATTATTACGATACTTAATGGAGGGTGTCCAGATTACAGAAGCATATTCCAATTTCGATCGCACAAAGGAAAAGTACAGTGCTAAAATAGAGTCTGTATCTGTAAATTGCCTCGTTATCCGAACAATAAAGCCTAGAATTTTTAAAGATGAAGTACATATACTGTTGAGATGGTCGGAAAATGTCAGCCGAGAATCGAATGTCACTCCTAGATCTATCATTGATTGGGCACGGATAAGTGAAGTACCATTGAGATGGTAGTCATATGTATTGATGTTCGCTTTACGAGAAAAACTCATTATTCGGCATTTAGACACATTCAAGTCCAGCTTATTTTACACATACCAGTTTTGAACGGCTAACAGTTGAGTTTGCAATAAGCGACAATCATCAATGCTTCGAACAGACGAGTAAAATTTTAAATAATCAGCGAATAATAATTTAGGACACTAAATCATAGATGGAAGGTCATTAATAAATAGAAGGACCAGTAGAGGACCTAAGTTAGTTCCCTGAGGTACTCCTGAAGATGGACAAAAGTTGCTTGAGGTATGACCCTTATAGGAGACGTAATGCTTTCTATTAGTGAGATAGGTCCTAAAGAAGGAGAGTAACGGTGTAGAAAGTTCAATAAAATCCAATTTACGGAGTAGGATCCCATGATCAATACGATCAAACGCCTGAGAGATGTCGGTGTATATAACATCGACTTGTTCATTATTGTCAAGATTGGTGGATAAAAATTGCGTTATGATCGCGAGATTAGTGATGGTCGAACGTTTTGCAGTGAAGCCGAGCTGATTTACAGATACAGACTTTATTCGCGGGTAAATAGACTGAAAGAGACACAGATATTCTATAAAGGGAGCGATTTTTCCAAAATATATTTCAATAAATTGAAGTTGGGAAACCAAAGAAGGCTGCTCTATAACTTTCTTACAGTTCTTGGTGATTGCAGCATCGTCAGATAAATGCGAAAGAAAATTTCGGATACTTTCAAAATTCTGGGAATGAATCCTGCGGCATTTAACCAGGTTCCCCATCTAGTGACTGTTGGCTGTGGGGGTAAAGGTAGATTTGGACATGTTTCTTTATAGAGAGGCACACGAAAAGGTGCTATTAGCACAATTTTCGTACTTATCAAAGTGTTTACATTCAAAAACTGTTCCCGAATTAATTCACAAATTCTGTGAAGTGCGTCCGTAAAGCATGTTACATGTACGGCGGTTTTAAAAATTCTCCACAAATCAAAACGAAACTGAAGATGATGTTCTAACTATAAACGAAAAATAATTGCAATTTAAAACTAAAGTCAAAGAATTCTACTTGGTTTTACCCCACGTTCCGCCACTGGAGGACTTACTATTTTGTCCGCGCATTAATGATAAATCATGTTACAAAAAGATAGCGATTTCTTTGCGAAGACATTGCAGATGCCATCTGAACTTGTCCAGCCATGGTAAGGAAAGCCTATAGAAATTAGGAAACACTGACGTAATCACAGGGAGGACTGCATGTTATGGAGGTCTACAGTTTGACTTCAACCTATCGTGAAGTTGACTGCATCTAATCAAATCCCAAAGAGAACACGTACGTTGATGTGGTTAGTGGGACATTGGGGATTGGTTTGCAAAGAAAGGCGTGAAGTACTGATTTATTCAACCTGAGTTAAAAGTTGTGTGCGAACTCTTTTGCAAGAGTGGTACATGGAGCAAACGACCTGACATTGAATGATTACGCCAAAACTAAAACAATTGAACACCTTTATTACTTTTTCAGCTTTCAAGAAGAAATTGTCGTTGGACCTTAGCAAGGAGATCTTCGTACACTCTTTTGAGGTATCACCTGTAGAATACGACGTAAAGTGAACAATGATAAATGTTGTTTCTGCTCGGATCATAGGAAAAAGATCTTTAGTTTCAGCAGTTTACCTTGCTGAAACTGCTTTCTAGTTGTTAAGGTGTGTGTTCTAATCCAAAAACTTGCTTGGTTGCCAAAAAAATAAAATAAAACGTCTGCTAAGTTGAAGTTATTCTTCTTTGACATAATGGTTTCTGTCGTATCTTGTAGATCTCTGCAAATTGTCCTTGTAATAAAAAGTTATAAGATTTAAAGTATCATTATTCTATACATCATCAATATTATATACTGTGGGTAGAAAGTTCCTACTTATTTTTGATCCTCCATGTATTTAGTTAAGCCTTATTTTAAATGCACTACATTAAACCAATTACATTGTTGTCTTACGAATTGAAATACTTCATCTACGTACGATTAGTTCCCACTATTACTGAATCAGTGTAGCACATGCAATTTTGAATACCTGCTCGTTCTGTCCTACTACCACACCAGTTCGTGTAGACTAGGCTATGCATAACTATTTAGTTACCAGAGATACTACAAGTTAATAATAGGTAATTACTACAAGTTTCTGAAGAAATCTTAGTAATATAATTTTTCATTATAAATTTATGTCACATATCTATTTTATTATCTATTTTCTCCTGTGAAACCAAAGTTTGACGTGTTGTGGTGTTAATTTACGGTAATTTACGGAATATGTAAGTACCTAATACATTCATTTTGGGTAACCCTGTATACTGTTCCGTATCTATCTGCTATTGTTACCGTTTCCTAGGCGTCGGACACGCATAGAAGACGGCAAGCGTACAGTCTAGTCGGATAGACGAGACACATATTCCATCAACTGGCCAACAACTTACCTGTAAGTACAAAGAACATTAGAATACTCGCATGGATACGCGTAACTAGGACAACTTAACTGTTGTAGGCAAATTATTTATGTGGAATTTCACTATCGTCGCTTCTCGTGTGGATCATGTCCAGGATAGAATTACGTTTTTTGTCGAAGAATTCTGTTACGGATCGTCTTGTCTTGGAATGAAAAAAAAAGACGTGCGTTTTAGAAGTATGCATGTGCAGCTTGTTACAGAAATAATGCCACCGTCGTATGCTTTCTTCTCAACTAATGAATTGTATTATTACTACTAAGGAAGGATCGATTAAGAATGATATTAATTTTGTTTTAATTGCATTATATTGCATTAGATTCTCTCGCGCAAATTCTCTGAAAATTAACGATATCTTCCTTGCGAAATTAACTGCGACAATTCAATTATATGAAACATCGTCTGCTTGATCGAAGGGTGGTTTAGATATGCATGCATTTCCCCTGCCATTCTCGACCCCTTAAGATAGTCTTCTGATCAGATGCGCAACGTGATTTATTACTCCCTTTGCTGTGTAAGTGATCTTAACGTATTGTAATTAAGTTTGCAATGGCCTTGCCTGTACTAATTGCCTGCACAGTCGTATTGCGATTATATAAATTAATGCTATATATGTATAGTAAGTAATTGCATTACACGTTCCGTTATTGAATTTCCAAGCTAGTATTCTACTTATAACTACATCAGGTAAATGTACTTTAGAGGTATAGCACGTTTCGTGATGGTTGAAAATTAAGTAAATTTATAATTGCATCTGTTCCTAAGACAAATGAGAAATTCTGTTTCAAAGAGAGATGAGTTATGTCAACGTAGGATGGACGTAGAATGATTATTTCGGATTTAAGAGAATTACGATAACTTTATTATTTATGCAAGACATTTAAATGTACTGTATTTAGTTTAGTTTTGGACACCAACGAAGCCAATTACGATTTATATTTAAATTAACAAAGGGGCGTACGTATATACATACATTTGTGAAATGTGAAGGCACTGCTAAATGTAAGAACCCATTAATGGCAAGGGGAGCGTAGCAATTTCTTGTAATTGCAATTATTTAGTTACCGTCAAAAATTTCACACGTTAAGTTCACTTTAGATCTTACTATTATTTTCACATATTTCGCAAAAAAATTCAAAAAAACACTCAGCGAAATTTCTATAGATCCATTTTGCACTCCCCTATAAATATTTAGCAACTGTAATAGTTGGGAATTACCTAGAATTTCATTTTTGAACAATCATGAAATGGCAGAAATATTGTTAATATCACACTTGTTAGATAAGTAGGGGAATTACCTATGATATACACATTATGAATACGATCGAAATTTGTATACATAGTTTCACAGTGCTAGACAAACATTGTATGAAGTTAGGAATTGTCTGCCAGTGCAAAAACGCTTCTGAACACTTCAAAAAGTTTATTTATATATATATAATATTGAAGTATAGATACTAGTTAATAACACTGCCGAGAAGTAAACTGCTAATCGAGGATGAAAAAACAAAAATCTATTGTTAGACGGGGCGTTCAAACCGAGCAATAGCCAAGAAATTCATCATTCCCATCGCCTCATCAATAATTTTGTCAGTTTAGGTTATTTCTACGGCAAATATCGTCCTAAAGGAACTAATCAAAAACTTACGCGAAGACAGCACTCATCGATATTTCGGTTAGCCTCTTCTGGTAATGTAACGCACAACAAATCAAATGTGATTTAGATTTGTCAGTAACTAAGACACGTGTACAACAAATTATATCCGGTAGTAAACGCTTTAAATGGTAGAAAAGGGTCTCAAAACCACCCTTAAAGAATATTCACAAACAAGCAAGGCTGATATTTGCACAAAATCATATGAGCTGGAATAATGAATGGACGGACATCATATTTTCCGACGAAAAAAAAATTGATTTCGACGTAGCTGATGGTTTTAAATACTATTGGCACAATTTTTGTAAGAACACTAAAGTTGCCATGAGTAGAAATTCGGGTGGCGGTAGTGCAATAGAATGGACGGCTTTTACCCATAACAATGAAACTCCTATATGTTTTATTTCGACACGAATGAATTCTGAGTCTTATATAGAACTTCTAGAAACAGTTCTAATAGATTTTGGTGAAGAAATGCCGTGGCAAGACTGGATACTTCAGCAAGACAACGAAGCTATCCATTCTTCCAGACGATCCAAGGAGTGGTTTCAACAAAAAGAAATCAAATTAATGGAATGGATTTGAACCCAATTGAACTTGAATACTTCGAAATAATTGCGGAATAAGGATTTTGTTTGCTAAATTAGCCGGTGATAAAGTTCTAATTACTGTATCCCATCCTTTCTCTGTAAATGGCGAATTTATTGGTGGTGTAGATACAAAATTTTTTATTAATGTTTTCCAAAAAAGCATTATTAGTTAGCAAACTTTGCTTTCTTTATGTGGGGTTCTCACATGTGGGGGAGAGGAAGGGGGCACAGCACATGAACTGGGGTTTCTTCCTCCTCCTTGCAGAATCTGCAGATAGCATTCTTTGCCAGTCCAATCTTATGAATATGCTTCTGTAGTCTACAAGGTCAACGGACCAACTGTCATTTTGACAGTCTTTCTGTCTTTACTCAGCAGGTTTCTAGCAACTTCAGGCCACTGTTTTTTTTAGAAACTCCTTTTGCCTGTCTTTGCCATGCTGATTCCACCATTCCTTGGACTTGTTAAATTTTCATTCGTTGACGGACTTTTTAATTTGCGATTTGGTGCTGCCGAAGGAAGTGCCAGTCCCCAACGAATGGCCTTGATGAACCTTGTCTGATCAGATCGTTTGCTGCCTCATTTCCCTTCGCGTTCTTGTGGCTGGCAACCAGGCCAATGTCAATTTCCTTTGAGAATCTATCTCATTTAAGGCGTTTACGTAGCCCTAAACCTGCTTAGAGGCAGTGTGTTTCCTGGCTGCCCGAGAAAATAGCGGTCAATTTTGCTCTTTCTCTGGCGCAGTGAAGCTGCATATTAATAAAACTCATTTGCAAAGAATTTATACAGAAAACAAAGTTCAGTGGTTTAAACCCAAGCTCTGACATACACTTGAAAATGGAAATAAAGAAAAGCCATTGGATTTTCGTTTGTTGGTCAATAGGAATAACCAGCACAAATTTTCATATAATGACCTTTTTTACTGATGAAACACCTTGTGCACTAATGGTCGCGTTTCATGACAAAACAATCGCAAAGTTAGTTGTTTTCAGATATCAGGTTCCACAAGCTGTTGCATCAAAACGCTGAAGTCGATTAAGGCTGAAATCCTATTGAAACAAAATTGCTGGGTAAATTTCGGCATATTCATATTTGTTTGTTTTATGTCTCTCGACATCTTATTAATCATATTTTATACCGGTTTTGATTTTTAAGACATTTTGTCATGTGGTGAGTGCTTAGTTATATCGGTTGCTTAAGCTGTACTGTTCGTCGGATTACCGCTGCCATCTGTGCTTTGTAAAATGTGTTCAGTAGTTTTATTACACCACTATCCCACCGTTTAATCATTTGGCCTCCAACAGCGAATAGACCTAACTACCAAAATACAATTTTTCGAGGAAAATATCGCAGGGGAATTAAATCCCGTATCGGGGGGCTATTAATCCGCCGAATTAGTAAAATAGAATTTAGTTGATTGGTCATTTTTAATATTCACATATATCTGATGTTCAACCTAACATCAACAACTTGAGGTTTATCCATTCTCAGTGGAAGAAATAAAATATTCGTTGGCGCCTTGAGAGTTAGCGACATCGATAGTTATTTTCTGCTGGTTTGTTTTAATACACTTTGCATGTATAGCATTCTGAATTCTTCCAGTAAATGTAACAGCAATAACGTTGTCATCAAAAACTTTTCGATGAATGTATACTAGGAATTTGATTCACTTCACAGGCAGCTTCTATACAGCACGAGACGAAACGCTACTAACAAACATCGCATTAAATTCATCGTAAATATTTCGAATTTTACAATACGAAATATTATTTTACATGGTCACTGTTTGTGTGCTATAGTCGTATTACGGTCTCACTAAACGTGCCATGGAACATTGCCCGAAAGGCTCTCGTTTAAAACACACAAAGCGCACTATATGCACAATAAAATTATTACATCGAGTTATTCCTAGAAATAGTTGACGATACAGCGGTAGTACATCTATGACGCCCGCAACGTGAATATTTTAGTTACGTTATAAATAAAAGGGAATTTAATAAATTGTTACCAGGAAATGCCGGCGAAATGTTTCGGACAAGTAAAGTGCTGTTACTTACTGCATTAATAATAAGCGATAAATTTCTCTGGTACATGTGTCCGAATTCAGGTTCTCATTAATCCGATGTCCACACGAACGTATGTTGTGCCTTTTTGCTATTGTACCGCGCGGTTTTAAGTTATAAAAGTAAGTTTGTATGGGAGATGAGACATCGAAAAAGTTGTGTGTTGCATGAGGAGATGTGTAAGGCATAATTCATGTGTCAACATATACATCTAGATATCTTCAGAGCTGTGCATAACCTTCTGAACTGTTGTAATTAGTTTCTTAAAATTAAAATTTAAAATTATCTCTAATGAAGCCAACAGTATATGATGCTGTCAATGAGGCTGCTGTTGTATTTTTGGAAATACGAGACCTAACAACTAAATGTTCGGAGATTTTTTTTTTTGAAAACGTTAAACTGAATAAACAAACTAAATTATTTAATTTAAGAAATATATTAACGACATATTAAACTCTATTATTTATAATAAATATTTAAATGTTTCTTTTCTAGTCACATTGCAATAAACTGTGGGCGAATACATAAACAAAAATATTGCACAACATCGCACAGTGGGGCAGATAACCAGTTTAGGGCATAAATCAAGTGGACATAAATCTATATTTCAAATATTACCTAGGAACACAATTACTTGTTTTCATATCTGTCATAACCATTATGTCAGATATTTTTTTTATATTACACAGAACAACAAATTTTCATTTTTTTTTATTTTTCTTTGTGAATTATATACAATCTTAATTTGTTTTATATTCCTAATAATTATTATAAAAACAAAACAAACTATAAACAAATGAAATTCATATTGATCATACAATACAAACACCAACAAAGGATATGCTATTCTGGGACGTATTTAGAAAGTCTTTCTTTTCACTTTTCTTTTATATTGGGATGAAGAACATTCCGAAATTAAAGTCCTGCAGTAGTCAGCAAGCATCTCGCTAATCCACCTGCCCTGATAGCGTTGTTCAATAGTGGAAATATCGTGATAAACTCTTTCCCCATGCTCGTCACTAACATCGCCAAGATTTGGGAGAAAAAGTTCATGTGCGTATGCACGAAATGTATTTTAAGACTCATATTACAGTCTAATGCATGGTTACTTCTAAGAAGTTCACTAACAATTTCCTCGTAATCTTCAGATTTTTTATTTCCTAAGAAATTCTTTGTCACACTTTTAAATGCATTCAAGCAGTCCGTTCTAAATCGCTCAAGGGGACGTCAAATTCTCGATCCTGTTGTAACAGTTTAATCTGGGGTCCTATAAAAATCCCCTGTTTAAGTTTTGCCACAGATATATTAGGAAATTTTTGTTTAAGGTATCGAAATCCTGGTCCCTCTTTGTCGAATTCTTTAATGAAATTCTTCATCAGACCTAATTTTATGTGTAATGGCGGTATTTTATGAGGCTCTACCAGCAAATTATGGACTACGTTCTTTTTTCCAGGAGTACATTGTATTCTGGTTGGCCATTGCTGAACAGTATATTGCAAATTTCTCGCTCGACTATCCCATTCACAAAGGAAACAGCAATACTTTGTGAATGCAAGTTGTAGAACAGGGAGAATTGCAACTACTTTGAGATCAGCACTGATGTACTATTTATAAGTTTTGTAGTTGATTTTATCAAGCAGACATGTCATATTATCATATGTTTCCTTTATGTGCACGGCATAGCCAACAGGAATGGAGGGGTAGATGTTTCCTACATGTAGAAGGACAGCTTTCAAACTCAATTTGGAAGCATCTATAAAAAGAGGCCATTCTTCCGGTTGGTGTTTGTAACCTAATTCTCGCATTAAATCGTCAACATTATTGCAAAATGAAAGACCTTCTTCAGTTGAAAAATACTGCGACAGTTCTTTCTGGCGATCTCGATATACAGAAATACGCGTACCCGAAGCTAACAACTTCCATCTTTGCAGCCTTGACCTAATATTTCTGCCTGACTTTTTGATAAATTGAGATCTCGAACTAGGTTGCAAGAAAAACCAACCTTTAGTTGTCCAAAAGCTTATAGAGCTTGTGAAATTACCAATTTAAGTGAGCTACAACAAAAGTATCTCAAAAGAAAATTAGACTCGATTTACGTTAACTACACAACAACGGGGAAAGATGTTCACAAAATCGCAAAGTGATTATGGATAAGTACGGATAATGGATAAAGCAAGATTTTGAAGTGCCATCTTCGTTAAAAACAAAAAGGAAAAGCGAGACCAGGACGGCCGCAAAAATCGGAATTTGATGATATTTCTCTATGCACTAAAGAGAGGAGAACAGAACACTGCGGAGAAGTTTTTCGTCTGAAAAATTGTCGTTTGCTGCTAGTAGTTCTATCGGGGCTCGTGGCGAAAGAACAACGGAAAAACTTTTAATAGAGGCTACTCAAACAACACCGACCAGAAGAAAAAAGATTTGGGATAAATATCGTAGTTTTTCTTAGAAACGTTCCAAATTCACTGAAGACGAGACAGTTTCATTAATTGTCGAAGCTAAATACACAAAATTTCAGTATAATGCATTCAGAAGAGCGTTAAGTAAAGGACTTGACAATCTAGGTGTGCTAAGACACGAGTTCTATCACTGTGACTGAAGTTGGTGTTGCGATTGAATTACAGTCTTTATTAGATCAATACCGGAGATAGGCTTAGTTTGTAGCAAAGTTCTGTGATAGACAATGTTATAGAAAAGAATTTAATGCTAATTTCTAAATGGGGGATGCGATGGTAGCTCCGGACAGTGCACTATTTAACAAAAATTTTCCAATACACATGTATCTAATAGCAACTTGTTCATGTCATCAATTGTTCTATTAAGACTTATTACTCGTAATAATGGAATAATTGTTTGGAAAAATACTAGCCCTTCCTCTGTTAGACACTGCAGACCTATAAGCTTCTAGTTTGAAAAAGAAACAAATGAGTTTGTTAATAAAATTGTAAACGATATTCAGATCCAAATTAGTACTTCATTCTGTAGACTCAACAATGTATCATAACTTCAACTAGTTCAGCACAAAAATGTTATGTTTGTGGAACATCGCCAGAAGAAATGAATTAACCTAGCTTCCTTGACAACTAAATGTTCGGAAAATTTAAGAAACCACTACTCTAATATGGCGTTACGTCTGTCACCATGCGCTTTCACGACCGCTGCAATCCTAGGTGGCATTGTTTTTATTAATGATTGACACATGTCAGAGTCGAAACTTTGCCATAATTCACCCAATTTCATCCTCAAATCGGTAACTGTTCTTTGAGGATTATCACGCCATTTTTGTTTCATTTTATGCCACAATCTTTCGATAACATTAAGGTCGAGACTGTTCGAAGGCCATGAGTAGACCTTGTTGTTATTGTCCCCAAACCTTTTCTTAGTAGTTTTAGCCGTATGGTATGCAGCACCGTCCTGTTGAAATATGAAATTCATATTCGGGGATCTTTCGCGCTTGGCAGAAGACTATTTTTTAAAATTTCTTGATATTTTGCCGCATTAATTGTACCTTCTACCAATTCGTATCTTCCTAGACCCACTGCAGACATGCATCCCCAAATCATAATTTCTTTAGGAAATTATCGTGTTCTTTTGAGGCAATCTTCATCAAATGCTTTATTTTTAGTTCTAAAAATCCGTTTTCGAAAGGCTCTCACACACATGTCAAACTTCGACTGGTCACTAAATATTACTTTTGACCAGTCCTTAACGGTCATTTGTCATCTTTGATTTTGCCCAATTGAGCCGATTTAATTTTTGCTTTTCTGTTAGCAGTAGTTTTCTTTTGCCTAAACCATTACGCACAATGAAAAATCATAAATTTAATAAAAACTTGTAAGTCAGCCTTATAAAAATTAAGTCTAAGATAAAGTCTGTCGACCTGATGTCGCAACCTCTGTCGACGACTGAGGTTGCAAATTTTTATTAGTAATCGTCGATCCCTATTGGTCACTATTCCCGATCTACCTGAACTGTTGCATTTACATTGGGCACTTTCAATGTCACAATAGTGCCTAAGTATGTCCCTAACTCTTGACTTAGCCAAATCTAATTCCTCTGTGATTTCACGTATTTTTTTTACCCGGGAAGTATTTAGCGATTACCAATTCACAAATTTTAACATTTGTCGCACTTCCTCTGGCCACTTAAATTTAACAGAATTTTTTTTAAATCGGTGTCTAACAAGTAACTGTCAAATAACTGTCAATTTATGATAATTAAATATCAAAGATTTTTTTATTTGTAAGCGGAAACGTGCAAAAAAGTTGAAACGAAGAAGGTTGGCAGCACAAATTTTCAGTTAGCAACACTGAGTAGTTGGTATTGAGTAGTTTGGTTACTTAATTGTAAACAAAGGTTAATGCTATCGTAACCCAACATCTTGCTGTTAAATAGTAAAAATTGATCGATGCGAGAATTGAACTTTATAGTACATTTTTTAAAATGAAAGCCAAAATTTTTATGTTATTAAAAACATCGCCCAGTAATATCTGACTACGTTTAAAGATTTATTTTTGTTGTTGCGTTTTTACAAATCCCTCATATCGTAATAACAAACTTCAAAAACCATGGAATCACCATCGAATGAAATATTCACTAGAGGAGCTACCTCGGACATATCAACAAAATAAATTATATATTGGAATGGTGGGAATGGTGTAATTTTGCTCTGATTGCTGCTGATTTAATTTCATTTTAGTGATTGTAATTCTGGTTTATTTTCAATACCATTTTTAACTGTAAACACTTTATAAAATACTATAGACGCACATGAATCTCCACAAAACACATAGATGTGAAAGCACTTATTTAAGTTCATTAGTGTACTGTGGTTAACACTACAACAAATGCTCAAAATGACCCTCATCATTCTCAGTACACAGCTGTACACGTTGTTTAATATTTTCAAATATATTCTGTAATATATCGATGCTTATGCTATTAATCGCTTGAGAGATTGCATCTTTTAGCTCGTCTATATTGTGCAATCTTTGTTGAAAAACTTTTTGCTTCAAGTATGCAAACAAGAAAAAGTTCAATGGTGTCAAATCGGGCGAGTGCGGTGGCCATATTCCTCTACTTATTGGTCTGTCATCAAAATACTTCTGTAGATAGGTTATTGTCCGTGCAGCTGTATGCGCAGAGGTTCCTGTTGAAGTACCCATGTTAATCATCATCATGCAGTTTATTAATATACACTTTAAGGATATTTTCTTGATATCGTGCAGCATTTATTGTACCGTCGAAAAAGATTGGTCCTATTATACGTCTTCGAGACATGGGTACCCATATTCCAATCTTTACAGGATGTAAATCATTTTCTTGGAATACATGAGGGTTCTCCGATGACCATGTACGACAATTTTGAGTATTAACATAGCCGGAAAGGTGAATCCATGCTTCATCTGAGAAAAATGTCATGTTCATTGTTCGTAATTGTTCAGATGATCCATAAACCATTAACAATAATGCCGCCTTTGCTTAAAATCCTGTGCATATAAATGTTGGTGTACAGTAACTATGTAATGGTGCATATGCGAATGCTTCTTCAAAGCAGTTCGACAGCGACCGTAAGACACACCTAGTATTGTTAAATGATATAATACCATATTTCAAATATAATATGTATATCTACACCAGACTGAGCAGACTGGACTCGCATGCATCCGTTCTGCTAAATCCTCTACAATATCTTCAGTCAAAACGTAGGGCCCTTTAGCTCGCTTTTGTTTCAGGATACTTCCTGTTTCCATGAACTTTGTTACTAATCTCCTACAATGCTGAACAAAAGTTTCATACATAGTAGGCACCTCAGGGAAGTGGGTGGTAAATGGATCTATTATACAAGATTGATTGGAATATATCCATTGCCCATCCTCATCTTGAACACGCACTACGAAAGTGGGCCATCAGAATGAAGGTGTCTTGTTCAATAGTGAACGGCATATCAGCACGTACTTGCTGTGTATATTGAAGCAAATAATTCGAGATCTAACGAAACACGATAAGTGACGGATCACAGTTGTCAAAATAAACAGATAAACAGAAGCAGGAGTGACTAGGAAGGGTCTTAAACTTTCGATCAAAAAAAAGCAGGGATTTTGGTGCAACCAACCTCCTTCCGTTCAACTTGCTCGCACGATAGATAAATCCGAACATTTAGTTGTCACTATATTGGGCAATAGTTTTGTTTATTTGCACACAGTTTATTTCAATTTGCATAGAAAGAAAACCCATTTAAATAATTATCATAAATGATAGACTTTAATATGTTGCTAATATATTTCTTTAATTAAATAATTTAGTTTGTATAAACTCACGTTAAAAAAAAACATCTTTGTCCGAACATTTATGTACTTGCTAGGGCTCGTATACTAAGTTATTGTATCACTAAAGTGAGTTTGCTTATGCAAATACAGTTTTTACAGAGCTACAGATAATAAATTACTGATTTTGCGATTTGAACCACTAATGAAGTATTGTGGTAAGGGATACTTGATGGTCTATTTTTGGTCGAACAATTACCGAGAGACCTTTAAGATACCTAAGTTATGGAAAAACTCAAAGGCAGTCGCCTTTCTCCAACCAGGGAAAGATCCCAACTCTCCAAACAACTATCGACCAATCTCTTTGTTCTGTCATCTATTTAAACTACTTATACGAAAGACTCGAATTAGCAGTATCGTCCACCGCAAAATGCTGTCAAAAGTATACGACATAACCGGAGATTATTAGAATCCCTACAGCAAAACCGCCAATTTTACGTCAGCCAAACGAAAAACACGTATCTAGCCTAATCATTATATATTATAAACAAAATTTATAATAATTTTAATATTTTCAATTCTACACACTTTTCCAACAAATATCTCCAACCATCTAAATACACTAACCAAACAATTTAACATTTCTAAACAGAGGCAGATTTTAAATCCCTAATTATAGTCCAAAATATATTCTATCGGCAGCCTGTTTAAAAGACAGCCATCACACACACTTAAGCACTTTCCAAAAGCGTATCATTCACGAAAAGTAAATACTCAGCCGTGAACCACCGACCATTTCGATATACATACATTTGAAGCAGTTATGTAAGTTTGCCGTGAAAGGTATAATAACTTCAGCGCACCTTCTGTCTCGCTTCCTTCGCTTACGGTATGCGAAAAAGACAGAGACGATTGTCTGGTTATGGAGGTTCATTTCTAGCGCATACCTGGCTGCAGTTAACAGTTCCTGGAAATAAGGCGGGTCGGAGACGGTCATCACTCTTGCAGCGCCACTAAACTAGCTGTCCTACTACACGATTACAAATTTAGATAATTAAATATATCAATTAGTTTTACTCTGCCATATTGCACGTACGCGCTAACGAAATGTGTTTTTGTTTTTTTTTTCCTCTATGGTCGCTATCGTAGCGTGATGTGTGATACGCATGTGTCATTCCAGTTGGTCTTTTAATGAATTGGAGACGATGATGAGTGTTTAGATTCATGACTTAATTAAAGCGTATTAAGAGACGCAGATCACGGAGGGAAAATGTTTTGTAAATATACCAGGTGTCATAATTTTTATACTCGAAAAATTACTTCCAATTTTACATACGATTTTTATAGTATTGAAAGAAAATGTTAAGGGCATTGAAAAGTATCAAATATGTATCTTCAACCAAAATCAATGTCGAAAAAGGATGTGCCTGATTTGATTTGATTTATTCATCGTAGGATTGATATAGCACAATATTTCAACATATACAAAAGAAATAATATAAAATTCAATAACAACAAACTAACATACAATGAGTAATAGTTTGACTATAAAAACATAAACTAACAAAGTAATATTTGGCACACCGGAAAACGGTAACATCAAAAAGAAAATGCTAAAATATTAGGAAACACACAATATAGAATTTCTTTAGAAAAAAAGAAAAAAACATGTTGGCCATCTAACTTACCGGCGGACCCGGAGGAACCCTATCCGAAATACATCACCACCCGCAATTAAAAAACTCCTTAATCGAATAAAAGCAGTAATACTTTAAAAGATCTCGGAGACGTCTTTTAAAATGGCTTGCCTGAGACTCCTTCAGGCAGCTGGGCAATGCGTTGTATATTTTAATTCCCATAGTTATGTGCGATCTATGATACTTGCCAGACTTGCCAGTATTGTAACTGTGGACGTCAATATTTGACTCAAACTGATTTTATTTTCATGTACATACATCGCCGCCGCATTGTCTAGAGAATTCGCGTTGGGGCAAATGCAAATTGCAGATTATGCGTATGGATCTTTTTTGTAGGAGTAATATGCGTTTAATATTTGTATTGACACCGCAGAACAACAAGCCGTAGCCCAGACGAGAGCCAAAGTACGCGAAATATAGCATTTTTAATGTATTAAGGTTATTGCAAATAGTCGAGTTCAACCGACATATGAGACCTTCAACGTGGGGAATGCTAGTTTAAAGAGAAATCGATAGTTAAACCCAGAAGCCTACAGCTTCTCACAGCACAAGGTACCACACCTTCCATCGTTCCGTCTATATTATTATTGTCATGGAAAATTAATCATTTAGTCTCATTTCTCCCAATTCAAAATTAGTTTATTATGGGAAAACCAGATATTCATTTCGTCGAGAGTTGCCCGACAATTTTGAAGAACTTTCTGATGGGTGAAATCCGTTACAATCAAACTGGTATCATCTGCATAGAAGACTTTATCTGTGACAAATTGCGGTAAATCGTTAATATGAATGATAAAAAAACAATGGACCCAAAATTCATGCCTGTGGTATTCCCACCGTACTATCGATGGACGAAGAACGATAAGATTCTAAAACACTATTTTTATCCATATAACGTATGTACCTCCGTATAATGTGAGCGACCCTCCAAATATGAGCTGAACAATTCCAAAGCTTTTCCTCTGACCTCGTAGGCGTATAGTTTGTTCTTAAGAATACTATGGCCGACCATGTCGAAAGCGCTGTTCAGATCACAAGCAATGCAAGCGACATGTTTGGAGGATGGAGTGAATTGTATCTGTAATAGCTGTGGTTGCCGATTTGTTACTTAAATACGCGTGCTGATCCGATGAAAGTTGGTTGTTGACTACCAAAAAGTTCAGCAATTATTTTCATAATTTTCTCCACGACTTTAGAACGAGCGGTGAGAATGGATATTGGTCGATAATTGCCTGATTATAATTTACCTTTTTTATGAAGAGGTGTAATTTTTGAATATTGAAAACCTTCAGGAAAGATTCCAGATTGAAAAATACAATTTATAATTTGTGCAAATGGTTCGCTAATGAAGCCTTCTATTTCTTTTATAATGGTTGTAGGAACACCATCGGAAATAGTCTTAAGGCGCACCGCTTTAGACTACTTACTGTGTCAAGAATTTTTCTTTCAGTAACGGGATGAATAAACATCGAAGCAAATTGATTGGGTATTGAAGGTTGTCTTCTAACACCAACACTGGTACAATTTGAATTATAAGTTGATGACTGAGGTAGCGCGTTAAGGTAATTGTTAAAAGTTTCACATCTAATATGGGGATCGGAAATAATTGTTTCGTCATCGTTCTTTAATTCAATGTTACAAAAAGGAAGAGCTTGCGTGGATTCTTGTTTAATGATTTGCGGTCCTAATTTTATTATTTGAAGTAGTAATTAATTTTTCGATATACATTGGCCAGCTTGATAAGAGCACGGCGGAATACTTTTTATAATAACCGATCAACACATACGAAAATAGTTTCGTTAAAAGAAATAACTCTCGCTTGGTCCTACATGATATACGAAGACCCTGGGACATCCAGTATCTTCGATGATTCATTTTATATTTTTTGTTCGGAAAGCAATTTCAAAGTTTCCAACTATAGCATTATGAAAAAAGGCGAGCTTCCTGTAAGGATCCCCTCGAGCAATACAGGTTCCCAATCGGTGGATTGCATTACATGCCGGTATTTCTGCAACTTATAAAATGATAAAATAATGAGAGTCTATTTAACTTAATTCCACAGTATTCAAAATCATACTCACAACAGAGGTCGCACAGGGCAACATTTTCAGGTACTAAGCCTAAATTTGCAATTGCATGAAAAACTTGTTAAGAAGGTCTAGTCTAAAGGCTACTTTACACGATGCTAGATTCATACTTTTTCTATACTAGATTCTATTCTAGGATTTTCTTATACTTTTTTTTACGTGTGAGTACAACAAATCAATACGTGATGTCGCTACTAAACAGCTTTTAAGTTCTAACAACTTGACCAACATAACCTACCTTCGTTTCAAATAATATACTGAACTTGTATTTATTTTCCGATGTTGGCTAATCTGCCAAAAGTACTACTGGGCATGTTCTAGTATCAGTTTAGAAAGAAAAATAGTTTCTAGAAAATAGTATAGAAAAAGTATGAATCTAGCATCGTGTAAAGTAGCCTTAAAACTAAACTAAAGAAAAGAAAATATTGCTAATTATTATTAAAATATTATTAATTTCTCCAAAGTGTTTGAACAGCTAACGTATTCGACGTTGCACGGCTTTCTTCCTGTTCGATCGACTGTAACTATTCAATCACTCAATATATTTCTCAGCATTTAGACAGGTATGGTCAGGTGGATGTCATTTACACTGATCTGTCTGCTGCTTTTGACTATTGATCACGAACTTCTTTTATTCAAGCTTAGTGCAGTTGGAATGTGCCCAAATGAGGGTGTGTGGCAGGTGTGGGTAGTTATTCTGAGTGATCAGATTATAGGACCATTTGTTATAAACGGTAATCTAAATGGCGAAAGGTACCTGGTACTTCTTGAAAATGACGTTATCCTTGCCGCAACGCATGATCTTTACTACCGGCTGCCTACTGTTCTATCTATCTATACTGATACTGACTGATATCTTAGTTGAACAGCGAGCGCGTAAGGGCTGCCACACATTACTACATTTGGATCCGATTGTCTGAAACGATTGTCGGATCAGGGCATCTGACGCTCAGATGCTTATAAGTTTATACGATCAGATATCGTATCGGACATCCGGCTCTGATGCAAGAGCAGTGCGTCCTACTAAACTAAACGAACTATTAAAAGGCTGATTCGACTACCGGTAGGCAAGCCGTGCATTGTTTTTGCATAGTATACCGCAAACATACGATTGTTTTTGTCAGATTCATCAGTTTTGAGGAGTGCAGAGAAAAGATGTATGTGTATTGCAACGATATTCAAATAAAATCGGAAATATTTTCTCGGCAGTGTGCCGTAGTGGGCCGATTTGAAACCGTTTTAGCCAATCGGATCCGACTGCAGTAAATGTGCGACCGCATTAACTGGCAACAACGCAAACGATCGTTCTATCGCCGCACTTGTTTGTTTAATATGCACACATACATATAAGTATACGTTTTATTCACTCGTACTCATTGGATCAGTGCCTATTCCTAGATACTTGCCAATTTGTATATTTTCTGTTAGAATGATCAGGTGTTTTCTAGTATAATCCCACAAGAATTACCGGCTGTACTGACACTATTCGCCAAGTTTCGTTACCATTGCAATAGGTACTGTATCGTGACTATTTCAATATTTACAACCTTTTTCGATGAAGTTCTGATTATCCAGTTAGAAAGTCACACGTACTTGTACCTCATAGTAATATAGCATGTACATGCACAATTATCCACGAAACTAACAGCTACCCACTCATACCTGATTATTTACAAATACATATCTGCCCTCACACGATTTAGCCATCGTGTAAATAATTAGAGCGGCTATCTAATAAATCCTTCTCGACTTACCTTAACGTTCGAAATTGAATTAGTCCTTTGCATCGTGCGTTTATCGTGTCAGAACCATCTCGTCCCGAAGGCTTTCAAAAGGTTTCAAATGAATTTCAAAACCGCTCGTGGGAAAGTTATTTATTGACTTGCTTATAATAATAGAATCTTGTTGAATTTGTTATGTATATTAAATAGTTTGAGCGCTCTACTCATGCAGGCGAGAATTGGTCGTCGTGAGCCGCACCACCGTCTATCAACGCCATCTCTACGGGTGATTGTATTTAGCAACAACTATCACGGGATAGTGTGATATACTTAGTGGAATGGATTGGAACAAACGAATGCATTACATAATGAAACTGAAAGTTGAGGGCGTTTTTACTGGAGTATTTATTCTGTACAGATGGATTTATTTGTTGTATGGTGAAGTAGCTTATATAGTTGTTATTACCATTGTTACTATACATAAAAAGTTCGGATTACAGCTGGTACTGGCGTTCAATGCTATAATAGAGTTTGCAACAACTGGAGTGCATTTGATTGCAATATCTGCCCTCATTAACGCCTAAAAAATTTTGTACAGGCCGACATAACTGACTGAATAATTAGGAGAACATGGGTCTGGCAATATATCCCATTTAAGTTGTAAAAGCTTTTGGCAAGTTACCGAATTTGTATGTCTTACATTGTC
Organism: Popillia japonica; assembly: GCA_004785975.1. Taxonomy (NCBI): domain Eukaryota; kingdom Metazoa; phylum Arthropoda; class Insecta; order Coleoptera; family Scarabaeidae; genus Popillia; species Popillia japonica. The sequence continues at coordinate 55,541 of SMLS01072041.1, forward strand.
TCACACAGCTGTTCTATTGATCAATTCTGGTCTTTTCTGTTTAACTGAATCATTCAGTTTGTCCAGCTTCAGCGCTAATCGCTGTGTTCTCCGATAAAAGCTCAAAAAATAAACGATTTTTTTGTTTTTTTGAGTTTTTGTGATATAAGAAAAGTTTGATAGAAACAGGGTCCCTGAACTGAATTCCTAAGAACCAATACCAGTATATTTTTGGTTTCTATGGTTTTATCTGTGAATTGCAAATTGTTTCCATAGTTGTATCATAATTGGCAGTGTATTACAATGAGAATAAATCTTTTTGTTGCTGCTAGAATTGTGGCGGCTATAGAAGATGGTCGCGGTCAGCGCGAGATTGCGAGAAACATTGGTGTAAGTCTCTCAAGTGTGCAACGAGTATTTCAGCGGTATGAAGAAATTGGTCTGCTCACTCGAAGACCTGGTTCAGGACGGGGCAGGACTACAACAGCTAGAGATGATCGCTTTCTCGTTTTTAGTACTTTGAGAAACCGAAATTTCTCCTCGAAATCATCTGCAAGAAGTGAGAAATGTAAATATAAGTGAGTGGACAGTTAGGAGGCCACTCCATTCTGCTGGATTATCTTCTCGAACAAAAGCTACTGTCTTCTCGAACAAAAGCTACTGGGCCGCGGCTTTCCCAAGAACACCGAATTGCTAGATTGAATTTTGAAAGAGAACAGTTAGCTTGGACAATAGCGGATTGGACTCGCGTATTGTTTTCCGATGAATCGCGATGATTTTGTCTTAGGGGCTCAGATAAACGTGTTAGAGTGTGGCGACTTACATTTGGTGGAGGTTCAGTTATGGCTTGGGGAGGCATGTCTTTTGACGCTCTCACGGAGTTAGTCTTTATCGAAAATAGGACATTGAATGCGCATATATACCTGACACAAGTACTAGAAGACCATGTTATACCTTTCATGATTGTTCTTGGAGACGACGTAACCTCCATGCATGATAATGCACGGTCCCACACTGCTTCGATGGTTACTGAACATCTTGACGAGGTTCAAATCACGCAATTTGTCTGGCCTGCTCGCAGTTCGGATATGAATCCAATTGAACATGTTTGGGATGACGTGGGAAAATGTTTACGAAGACATGTGCCGGTCTCCAGAAATTCTGGACAGCTTCGCAACATACTGGTGCAGGAATGGGACAATCTTCCGCAGAATGTGATCCAAAATCTCATCCAAAGCATGCCTCGTTGTTTGCAAGTTGTTATCATTGCCAGAGGAGGGAATACTAGCTACTAAAGTCCTTAAAATTATTACACTCAAATTGTTCATTTTCATTACTTTCAATAAACTTTGAAAAAAAAAAAAACCTAAAGTTTTTTTTGTTCACGCACACATGACATAACAATGACAAAGTTAACTGGTTAACTCGTCACTATGTTATAGCCGAAAAAGTTCTGAAAACAAAAACAATTTCTGAAATATCTTCAAAATACGGAGTTTACCCGAATTTGATTCTCGTCAGTGTAGTTTTGGCACTGGCGTACTTCAATACGTCTTCTCTGTACACATCGTCTAATTTTTTTCTTGCTTGAAGAATATTTTTACCTTTGCAATAATAAAAAAGTAAAATATGAAATTACCACCAACATAATCATTTCGATTAATAAAGTGTGAAATTGTAATGACTTATTGTATACAGGGTTATAGAAATGTACCGAAACATGTAACTATTTTTGAAACCACTTATATTTGTAAAAAGTGTATGCAAAATTTTTTTGGTTTTCAGTAGTTAACAATAGCTGGTGCTATGAAAGTTGGAATTCAAATGGAACATCTTATGCATTTTGATAGGTTTTAAATGCTTGTGGAATTTGAAAGTCCCTTTACCTGTCCACACATTATTTGCATGATTTTTAGGATAGTTACTGCTTATTGTAATTTTTACTAAATGCTTGTATCAATTTTAATGGAGAGCCTTTGTATAGAAAAATACTACATAAGTGTTTTTCAAGAAAACAGAGATTGTTCTGAGTACTTGCAAATAATACTTTTGTTTACGGGGCTGCCACCACCATTCAGCATATTTATTTTTCCAATTTTGAAAAAATAGTCGGAAATATTAAACGGCAAACATATGAATAACGATGAAAATTGGAAGAAATTGCTTGTTTAAAGGATATCATTCTATCGCCAATTAAAGTAATCATTGGTGAAGTTAACTACAGTAGACTCCCTCATATCCGAATTGATCCAGATATGAGAAAAGTCCAGATAAAAGAATCTGTACCTCTTGATGTATGTTACTAATGTATGTACGAAGAGAAGACGTTAGATTGAAATTGACACTTTATTTATAACTAGTTTTTACATAAAATGATGTTTTAAAATTGTTTAGTTCCTATTTCGCTGGATTCGTTGACTAGCTGCAATATCGCGGCAATGCCTCATCATGCTCACGTCTCCAGTAGTTGATGCACTATGCTGTTCTACGAACTACGAACGAAAGCAACCTCAAAAACGAAAATTAAAAATACACATGACTCAATATCTTTTAAAAGGTAAAAGTGTATGAAAATCAGCTCTTGCTCATCTAATCAATACATCAGAGGTAATAACAAGCTAATACCAGAGGTAGCCGAGAGTATTCATCGAACCATCAACTGGCGATAATATCTCTTAAATGTTTCAATTACACTTTGATCTAGAGGTCATTGTTTAAAATGATAACTATTTTGGGTGGTAGTCCTCCTAGTCGGTAAACAATTCGGATGACATCTAGGCATTTTTCTGATATCTATAGAAAACTGGCAATGCATCGGTATTAGCATTTTTCAATGCTTGTGTCTTTTTTGATTTACCAATGATCATTGATGGAAAACGGTACTCTCCAGAAGCATTACAACAAAGTAATACAGTCATTCGCTTTTTGCTTCTTTTGTAACCTGCAGCGCCTCTCTCTGATTTACAATCAAGGCTTTTCGTCTGATCTATCTACAATTTGTTTAAAATCATTTTTATATCTTGAGTCGTCAGCCAATAATCTCTCGTCTGAAATTGTTAACTTGGCCTTCACTTCTTGTATTGGTCTCCTAAATTTTTAGCAAACACACTTGCCTTTTCTTTAAGAATAGGCCCCGTAATTGGACCCCCTTTTTCCCTCTGTTGTACAAGTAATACCTAGTAGACACCAGTTTTAATGATTTTCGGTGTGTAAGTGTTACTAGCTCCTTTTTTTTTTAGTTGACAAGCTTTGTTTTGATGTAACCCAGTCACTGTCCGCCGAAGTTCCAATATTAAGTTCAGCTGCTACATTCTTCATTCATTCTCCCTTTTCCACTCTCTCGATCGGTTTAATCTTTTCTTCAATAGTAATTACCAAACGTTTTCTTTGTGTCGCCTTATCAGCTTAAGTAACACAAACAGGTAGGTACTGAATACTCCGCGCCGCGCAAGCAGGTTACGACCTGTTCCAATTAATCCGGATAAGGGAGAGTTCGGATATAGGGAGGCCAGTTGTGAGCGAGTTTACTGTATTATTCATATTTTGTCGGTTGATCAATTTTGGTTAAAAATTAAGTATTTTAGTTTCATCGAATGAATAATTGTGTCAACATTGTCTACCTTAAAGTGAAATAATTTTTTTTGCAAAAATCACATATCAAAAATTCAAGCTTTTCTTTGCGGCGGTGGAGAGACGAGAAGCTAGAGATTCCATTCAGAACAGATTGATTTTCGGGTTTAGTGGTCAAAGTTTGAATGAAGTTATCAAACAGTTCAGGGAATACAATGTTGACGTTGGATCTTCTGATATGAACCCACGGATTTAATCAATAAAGATCTGCGGGCAATATCTCGACTGTCAAAATAGAAACTAAAAAAAAACTCAAATAGGATATACAAAATTGTAGATACATATGTGTGTATGAACACATGTTATAAATAACAACAAATAAGAAATCTACAGTATACATACAAACTTTCCTTTTATTACAGTTATGTGTTAGTCACACGTACAGTTTTGTTTTACAAGTATTCGAATGCGAACTTATTGCACACCGACACTTATATTAACCTGCATACCTCGTATTATCCTCGCTGCAACGTGCATCATCCTCCGTGTATACATACTTACATTTCGAGCATGAAACGTGCTCTATGCTCGTTGTTAAAGCAGTTTTTATTTATGTAAAGACGGCATACTAAATTAAAAGCGGCGCAAAGAAGACCGATTATAGACGATATTGGATCTGATAACATTAATTGACAGTGCCGGACTGCGGTCGCGGGGTTGGGGTGGTGTAATGCGGCAGAGTGGAATGCTGCCCGGCCGCTCTATCCTCTACTCATTATTATACCGGAGTTTTATAGCTTTTAGTGTAGAGTTTCATGCATTAGCGTTTCCCACCACACACATATTCCAATACTTACAGTCAGTCGTTTAAATATTCGAACCAAAGTTGCTTATAATGATCATCAATCGTTCTAAATATTTATGTCTTACATACAAATATTAAATTTGACGTAATGAATTGCAATAATCGATATATTTAATGCCGTTTTTTTCTATTATTAATTATTGCATCGAAAAGTTTTACAACAAAACATACCAACGAATACAAAATATTATGAATAACATATTCACTTCCACGTTTTTTTAACTCATACTTCATAGAAGATCTGCTGATTCGTACGATTTGTGGTTACACAAATGTGAACGTTGCAAGTAGTAGCAATTATAATTAATGAAACAATTCATCCTGAAATTTAACAAGTTTAATTCAACTGACATGATCATTTCTGAAAAGTCTATATTTCATTCACACATTAATCACAATAATTTTTGTGCGATCACTTATGCAAGTAGCTGTATAAGGTAGCACACACTCACACTCATCAACTGTGTGTACTTACACACGAATACGTTTACATCTTGTGTGTATACGTTCTTATGCACGATGCTTACGTACGAGCTGCCATTGAAAAATGTGTAATAAAGCATCCGACGAATATGAATTAAATTCCCTTCTTTCGGGAGAAGTCGATGATGAGGAAGACGGAGATGAAAAGTAGAGGAAAGGAATACCATCGAGAGGAAGATGAACAAAACGACGAAGTAGTTGAGGAACAAGGAGAAGGATAAACGGTTTTAGTTGTTGAGAAAACTTACTACGTAGTTCGTTTCCTTTATGTTACGCTTAGAGCTTTCGTCTTTGTTCCCTTTATCTTTTAAGTTTGTTAATTGTGTTTTGGCAACTAAAACGTTAAACATGCACTTCTATAAATGTTTTGTTTTTGGTGATACAACTATTTAATATACATACATTACTAGATTAATTCAGATATTATGTAAAAATGTGAATGAGCACTGCTGCAGAACGGTTAGCATATCTTCATCAAATACTATTGTTAAAATTTTATCGAATACTAGAACTTACGAATCGTATATAAAATATAAATCAGAAATGCATTTAGAAACAATTCAACGATATATTTGTGAACAACTCAAAAATAAAATTTTTCCATTGTTTTCCAATATTGCAGATATCTTTCATCGGTTACATTGTGATCGAAAAACACGAGGCCAATAATTCTATCTCCAATGATTGCAGCCCATACATTCATTTTTTCCCGATGTTGGGTATGTTGCTCACCAATCCAATGCGGATTTGCTTCAGCATACCATCGGCAATTATGATGGTTAACCTTTAAAAAAAAATCATACATTATTATTAAACATGCACATTTATTTTTTTTTTTTTAAAAAGATGTACCGACCAAATAATTTCATGAAAAGACGAGAAAAGAATTACTAACATCCCTCTCCGTTTAAGGTGAAAACGGCACCACCATCAATTCTATTCATTACAGTCTCGCATAATTCTACTCGCCGATCAAAATCATCATCAAGTACCTGTTGGACTGATTTCATTTTATACGGGCGTTTTCCCGCTGATTTCAAAACTTTTAAGACAGTTTTGTGAGATACATTATAATCTCGTCCTACTTGTCTGGCTGGAGTTATTAGAGTTTCTTGGTAAGTGAGAAGAATATCGAGTTTTCTTTCCTCGTCCACGCGTTGAGACCGGTTACGATGTACAGTTCTTACGTGTCCGTGCGTTCTAAAATGTGCCTCAATTTTGGACTCAGTGCTCCGATTAAGTGGTGGCAAATCAGGATGTCTCTCTTGAAACAAAGCGGCAATTTCGGCCAGAGTACGTTGGCGGTCCCCGAATCCAATCATAAGAATTTCTATTCTTGAAGTTTCGTTTAAGTAAGCCATTTTGACACAATGAGAATTTTGTTTGAGGTTTGTCAAATAAATTAGTAACTACGGAGATAATAGATTGTGTCCAATTAATTACATTCAATTTGAAGTGTGACTTAACGGTGGCAAGTCAGTAATCAGAAATACCAATATTAAAAAAAAACACAATGGGATGTTTTGTACGATAGAAAAAACTCCTAGACATATGGTTTTAGTTATTATAAATCGTAAATTTCTCGATAATTGTTGAGTTTAGGTATAGAACATGGTACATAAAACATACTTAGATTTCGATAAAGAATTCAAAAATACAATAAAAAATAGGCCATTCCGTTTGAAAAAATGAAGTTGATGGTCGTAACTTATTTTTGTGGTAAATTCATATATACAGGATATGAATTTACCACAAAAAAATCCGTATTCAAAAATAAAAATCGACGTGGCCAAGCATTTTTCGTAAAAATTGTCACCTGATTTTTTATCGAATGTGTTCCAGTCCCCACATGCTGTGTTGTTTTTTTTAATTCATAGAATCAATAAACGCATTATTACTATTATTTAATAGTGCTCAAATACTCAGGTACAATACTCGGACAGACCGCATACCTGAGTATTTGAGCACTATTAGCTACGTAGTACGGTCGAGTACTTCCCTTCCACTACTACTATTATTATTATTATTATTATTATTATTATTATTATTAAAAATAAGATTTAATCTTAGAGCTACACTATTTCTGACTTAGCCAGACAGAATTTTTGACACGACCACCATGAAATATATTTCTAGCTTAAAGAGCTGGCTAAAACAATTATTTCAACAACAAACAATTATTTCGATGCGATCGAAAAATAAGATAATGACATTGTTTCTTGTATCTTTGCATGTGGTATAACACAAATATTAAATCACTTAATTTTCTTGTTAATCTGAAGAGTGCAAATGCTTCTTTTAAAGCCTTTCTTTGCACTGCTCTCGGTTAAAAATATGAAACGAGAAGAATAACACCACATTTCGCAGAAATACCGCCAATCATACATCATTCTTGTGGTTATTTCGGTAATATCCATCCATTAATACCTGTATTATGTTCCCAATGTCATCGCAACGATGTTTACTCTTATGTAATTTGTCGTGCGTATAACCGTTGTCTAAAGGTATGCATAATTACAGTGTAGCGGTAGAATGCATCGTAAAGCGCATTTTCGTCGTATATGAATTGAAATATTTCCGCAGAAAAGGAGCAGGCGACGACGGTAAAGCGCGCTCCGTTGATGGGCGAATGGATAGATGGATGGATGTTCGCCGGTGTGCGCGAGTTTACACGTTTTTGTTTTGTGTGCGTGACGCGTAAATTACTGTGCGGCACCGATTCGTTTTTGTTATTTAGACGCGATTTCACAGGTTCACCGTTCTCTCGTCGGCGCGACAGGCTGATGGAATGTGTACGAGCGTTATTATCTGGAACTCCCGAGTTGATGCCTACCTAACTAACCTCAGTTAAAAGTTTATGAGGGAGTAGAGTATGTCCAACGTGTTTGTTTTTTTTTTAAATTAAAGACTGCATTTGCTCGGGCTAAAACGAAATTTTATGTCATTTAGGGCATATCCTGTGAGCGACAGTGTATACCCGAAGAATTCTAGTTGCACTTCACTTCCAGGCTATAGACCCGGTGCTATTGCAACGAGATGTATGTGAATGATGTATGTACAAGTTATAGCAACCTGTGTACAACAACGCAACGTATAAAGTACACGCATATGTAATACATAACAAGTCGATGCGTATGTGTGCATTGCGGTAGTCTGTTATTTATGGTAATAATATTTACATGGTTATGGCGACCGCGCACATATAAAATTAAAGTCTCTCGTGTATGGGCGAATTCTTACACATATTTAATGCTTGTTGATCGTTACTTTTCCAATTCTGATTGGCAAGTGATTAAATAAATAACTTACTACATGGTACTTGCTCGTTGTAATATACGAATATGGTTGACGCTGAACTAACTAAGCATCAAGATACTACGGCACAAGTGCTGTAAATAGAGATGTAGTACTTCTGCAAACAAAAATTAAATCTTTCTGCAGCATTAATTACAGAATATGAAAGTAATATAATTGTACCCATCTTGGTATGTTGCAGTTACGACTGCTGTACCACTGCATATTTCCGGCATGTTTCCATGTTTAAATCCCTGCGGAGATTGCTGTCTCTGAAGTAACAATGTTTGTTAGCCGTATGCAGCTTAGTATCTTGTTTACATAGATTTATCTTAGTTTATATTTACATACCACACGTTATCGCAACCTTGCGCCACTGCTAAACTGATGATAGAGCTCAGCTTCAAGAATCTTTTAGGTTATGTTTGCTATTATGTGAAATTGGTCTTTTATAGAATGGCATTTAAACTCGTTAAAATGGTCTATTTTCAATGATATGCTTTTTACGTAAAATGAATGTTTCAAATAGAGAAATGTTGTAGGCGCATGACTATTAAGAGAAATATAGAGACTAGTAGCCCAAAGAGCAGAAAACAAAGTAGAAGGACTTGATCAACGTCGGAATAGGATATAATAGGCCATAATTATGGAAGGGTTGGTTTACCAATAGGAGACCCCCCTCCCCTCTTCCTCCGCCCCTCTCCCACACACATTGCGAAACTGGTTGAAAGCTATTTCCAGAAGTCTGCCGAAGAGGATCTATCTTCAATGGAGTGCTCGCCTGAAAGCTCTGATTGCAACCTAATAAAATTATTGTAGGTATCTTCGAGTAGCAAAACAGCAATCTGGAAAGCCATCTAGAGATAAATCATATCTGAAACGATTAATTCAAGCGATGCCATTAACATCATGTACTTTCATATTATCTGCATAGGTATCTTCTTTGAGGCTGGCGTTTGGAAATTGCGAAATTGTTGATGCCATGGCCCACAACGCCCAACCCTTCGCATAGTTTGCTACAATTTTAACCCTCTATTGCATGACTTTTTTCATTTTTCTTAAATCTCACAAACAAATAATTCTTTCTAAATTATGAACCCATCATGAATAAAAACGTCATAAAAACATATATTAAAAAAAAAAAAATTATTTTTTTCCAAAAAACAAAAATGGTTCCCGGTCGGGAACATCATGCTATACGATATTTTTTTGCCTTTCTCCCTGTTCTCTGTCCATACAGGCCAATGTGATAGCTGATCTGCCTGAATATATTTATTAGGACGGGGTTCAAGACATCTTCTTGGTGGATGCTCCGGTGTAGAACTTCTTGGTCTTCCAATTTTTCTATTTTCCGTTGAAGTACCTTGGTTGCACAGTTGTTCGGCAAGCATGGTTTTGAAAACAAGTAAAGGCACTGCTTCATTTTCTGTTCCAAGTTGTTTGTGGATCCTTCTGCCAAGCAGCCAAGCGTTGACCACCACAACATCAAGTATGTGACAAAAAAATTCTATGGTACCACTTTCACCAATCGAATTCAATCTAATAATTTCTACTTACGGATAATTAAACTATTTCATTGAGAAAATAATTTTTCTGTTTTCAACAAAAACAATTCACAAAGCTTCGACCCTGCAACCACTACATACAACATAACGTGCGACCAGATGATTCAGTGAATAAAATCGTTTCTATAGTGTAAGTGGCAGCCCCTATCATCTGACTTACGTACTTCACGACTATATGAATGTTCCTAGATAGCCACATCATACATACACACTTGGAAATGCTCATAGGAATTTTGCATGCCATCTTTTGAATTTGTGTTCCCGGGAACCTTATGCTATAGAGGGTTAAAATTATTATCATTATTTTTGAACCATCCAGTATGCACTTTTATTCCGACCTTCATTTAGATGTCTTATTTGGTTTAATCTGGCCATTTGTGTTGCGTTTCAAATATCTGGAAATACTCATAATGTTCCAAATTTTCTGCTAGTCCAGACATGAATCTTCACAAGTTTAACAATTTTTTGGTCGTTGGTCATGACTTACTTGCATGTGAGTAGGTCCAGTAAGATAATTCGACTGCAAATCTGCTTTTTACCCTCACCGCAGATAAAAAAAATGTTATTAAGCCTATTTTAAAAGTTTATTTTGTTGACATTAGCCTTATCTTGCCTAGTTTTGGTAGTAGGAATTTATCTGTGTGCTGGTAGACCTACGCTTTGTGTTTCTTGATAACACTTTTTAGATTTTCCACCATTTTTTTGGCATTTAAAACCATGGCAGAACATGGCAGTAAACCCAGATAAAGCTTATTAGCGGCAGTAAAGAGAGGAAATTTTTCCATACCATCACATTCCTAACCTTATATAATTTATCCATATGATCCATCCTCTAAAAAAGTTTTATTATGGTCTGGAAGCTACTAACTTTGTTCTTTAGTTGATAGAACTTTGGAATTTCGTTGGTTTGCTGCATTTGCCGTAAGTTGCTATGAACGCTATAGGTGCGGCTTTGGTTACTGGTAGTTTTGATTTTGGTAATAACTTGGGCAGTTCTAGCTTGATTCTCCTTGTGTGTTAGACATTACACAAATTTTTCATTTCTAGTATGGCTTCTAGTTTTGGAAAACTGTTGTATCTTGCTTGTAACTGCCAAAGATTTGATTTGGGTATCTAATAGCTGATACACACCAGCTCGTCAAAAGTACATGTATGGTATTCTTAGTATTGCATCAGCAGGAGAGCCTTCATTGTAATTAGCAGTGATTCAGCTCGGGTGGAGGTTACTTTAGAATTTATTTTTTCAGTACTTCGCCTGAGTTAGCTGTGGAAAGACACCTAAAATTAGATACCAGTATATTACTTTGTAGACTACTTCAAATGAATGAGTGAAACAGAAGATATGCACAATGTTAGGTCGGATCACTGATCAGAGGATTAGACTGATAGTTAGACATTGTATCTGAGTGAATATATTGAAGATACCGAAAGGGTACTCTGTAATTGCCGAGGATGCAATGATATTAAGAAAAGCTTTTAGTATTGTGTAGCTAATACATGGATAGAATCTTCTGTCACATGATACAAAATATCTACATTTTGAAGATCTTTAGTAAAAATTTAAATAAAATCAAACATTAAGGAGACAGACACAAAGCTAGCATTACACATTCAATTTTTGCTGATATTGGTATTCCTTATTGAGGATGCAATTTATTAATTTGGAATATTCTTTTTAGTCTCCTCTCCTTTGCTAAGTTTGTGTGATAAAACCAGTTTCGAGGTCTTAGACAAAAAAAATCATTAAATACATTTTCCTCATTTTTCCTGTAGAATTTGGATATATTTGAGATACTTTTGTTATGTAATTGAACCGCATTGAACCCATATATCTGGCCTATGCTTGCAGTTGGAAAAATTCTGTTATGAAAATTTTTTATTGATTGAATTGTGACTCCTTCCATACATTTCATTTTATGTACAAGGGCGGTTTGATAATTAACTTGGTTTGCTATGAAAGAAAACCGTTTGAGTTTTGCAATGTACTTTATCTTTGGACATAGTCCCCACGAAGTTCAATCCACTTGCTGCGATGTTTCTCCAGCTTCGCGAATCCTTTACGGAAATGAATTTTTTTGATGCTTTCAAAATACTGGTTTACTTCCTGTATGACCCCTTCATTGGACTAAAATTTTTGTGTCGCCAGAAAAGTGGAATACATGGTAGTCTGAGGAAGCTAGGTCTGGCCATTTCTGAGTGTTTCTCTGTTCGGTCCAAAAGTGATGCATAGTATTCTCCTGTAATGGTTCTTCCCTTTTCAAGGTAGTCAATTAGGATAATTCTCGTTGTGTCCCAAAAAACTGGATGCCATGACCCCTCCAGCGGTTGGAAGGCATTACGCTTTTTTCGGAGCCGATTCGCCATGGGGAATTCATTGTCTCGATTGCTGTTTTATTTCTGGGACATAGTGGTGTATCCAAGTTTCGCCCATTGTCACAAAACGGCTCATTACATTCTTCTGAAATACTTGCAAATTGGCAGCAGATATTCGCATACGAATTCGCTTTTGCGTGAGTGAACGCACCCCTTGCGCACAGTTCTTGCATGTGCAATTCTTGTAAAACGAAGTGAACTCGTTTAGTTGCGGTGCCTGTGACTTCCGCTAACTTGCGCACTTTCACTCGTCTGTCGGCTAAAATCAAATTATCGGTGATTTTGGGCGTCACAGCCGATTTCGGCTCTCTTTAATGCTTGTTCTGTTACGCTTAAACATATTTATCTAAAGTCGAACACACACATAAGAAGGATATGAGTCACCCGATGTAGATAGGATCCTCTCATGAATTTTCTTCTCCGTTTTCCTTCCCAGATAAAGGATTCGAATCACACCACGAATTCCAACTTTATCCATTTTTCGCTATTGCTCGAAACACTTTTAAGTAACTGTCAAACAAGGAATTGCTGTCAGAATGACTGAAGACCAAAGAATATCAACTCATAGGAATGACACTTCATGATTACATAATACAGATTCTGGGAATTGTTGTCATAGACTGAAACGTACTATATATAAATTCACTGCAAACTACACATATGTATGTAAAATAAAAAAGTTGATAGTGTTGAACTTGATTGCAGTCCTTATGAGACTGTATACCAAGAGACTTGCACTCATCTCAATGACCGAGCAACTTGACCCTTCTAATTTTCTTTTTGTTAATTTCGAAAACAATAGATTCAGATTGGAACTAATTTATACCAGCGCTATCAAATGTTCTTTAATAACCATAGCAATATTGTCTTCAGACGAATCATTAATATTCAAATATTACTTACTTTCCGACACATCCTTAATATATAAAAATGCTAATAAGCAGTTAAATGCTATGCATCCATCCATTCTCTCTGTAAGCACCAAGCTCCAGCCACCCAGCCGTATAGAAAGAACAACAAGATATATGTATTTAGTTCTGTAGATCTGAAGATGTCTTCATTAAGACGCATTAATAATAATGTAGGAAATACAGAATGCATGCATGCAGGATGCACAGTGTTTTTTCCTTCTCGATTTAGACAACAATAGAACAATGTGTGAAGTCGAATTTTCAGAACCAGCCAGCCAATGTTTATATAATAGGGTTCAATGTCGGGCGGAAACAAAAGCCCGTGTTGTAATAACGTGTAATCATACGTGCAGACAAAGACTGCGGCGTTTACGTATTACAAAATAAAAATTAGCGATGATTGTCTCAATTATGCCGATTTAAAATGAGAGGAAAAAGAGTACTGAATAAGTAAGTTAAGAAAACTTGGCGCAATTACTGTGAATACAATTGGATTACATAAATGATATAATGTAATAGTAATCTAATACTAGCATAACAATAACAAGTCTACAACAACTACATCTGTTTCCTTTCTAATCTTCATTAGTTTTCCAGCTGGTTAGGATGATAGCTTTATAAAATTGCGAAATGCTAGATAAGTGCATGTCATTTGTACTGACTTCTTGACTAGACCGAATGTATGAAACTACCTATGGACTTAACTGTGCATAGTGCTGCGTGATAAATAATAGGTATTTCCATTTTAAAGCAAAACTTTATTTCACAATGGATTATCAAGTTTAAGCCAAAATTTAACGAACATCATTTTGATTGATCCAAAAATCGATGTTGGAGACGATTTCATGTTGTTGTCTTCTTGTGTTGTATTTTATGTTCTAAAGAATTCTGTTTCTTACGATATAATGATATGTTCTAATAACACACTTAAGCTTCTTCTTAATTATTTTCTCAAAATCGATATATTGTCATCTATCCGGGCCATCTTATGGATTTCAAGTAGTCGTCTTGCTCCGGTTGGGTGGAAACTGAATGAATTTGTTCGTTTAAGTTTTTCTAGGTGTTATTTCCTATTATGGAACGATTTTCTTTGCCGCCCATTGTTAATTTGTAGGAGAAAAAGTTAATTTCTAGGAGAAAAAAAATGTTTAGTTCCAACGGAATGCATATTGGCTGGGTGTTTTGTAATAGTGATCAGAATGGCGTTTCACACATCTCCGGTTGAACCATGACCTCCAACACTCTCTTATACATTTTGTTGTATACATCTGGATCTTATTTAGAATTTGGATCAATTACCTCTATCGTTGTGACTTGTTGGTCTGCCGATTTGTCTAATGATTATTACCTCTTTTTGAAGGTAATCTAGAGTCTTTAGACGTCTGAGTGAGTGACTCTTTTTAAATCGATGTGATAGAGTTGTGAATTTCTGGGACCTGATTAGTAGCCTACAATAAGGAGTATTATCATTTTATACAAACAGAAAATTATGTTTGGTTTGAAACTTCAGGTTCTGGGCATGGGATTGAGTCCTTTTTGCGAGATAGGTATCAATTTGTAACCATCTCCCACAAAAATGTAAACGATATTAATAATTTCTCTTTTGAGGAATTATCTACTAACTTAGGAGTACCTCACGGTTGCATATTGGGTCCGGTTCTCTTCTTGTTATTTATTAATGATTTTACTATGCTAATTGACCAGGTGACCCATGTTAATGATACTGAAAGTGTATATGTTAGATTTCACCCTTATCAATATCAACCGTCGCAAGGCTTTTTTTTTTAATTTATCAATAAATAATAATCAGCTTACCAATGTTGATCGCACTAAATTTTTGGGATTATGGGTGGATGAGCTACTCAGCTGGAAAGTCCATTGTTAGAATCTCATTTCCAAACTTAATTCTTTGTGTTTTTTATTCCGCAATTTAAGATCAGTGTTGTCGCTCCAGCAGTTGTTTGGTATGCATTATGCCTATGTTTTTAACAGGCTTTGTTATGGTATTATGTTTTGGGGTAACTCCACCTTGTTTAAGGACGTTTTTATTTGTCAAAAACGCATTGTGCGTTGTTTACTAGGTTTAAGTGCCCTTGCTTCTTGAAGACCAGTTTTCATTTCCTACAAAATATTAACTTTACCTTCAATCTTTATTCTGGAATTAGTGCTATACGCGTATGATAATAGTTATAAGTTTCAAGTTAACAGTGACAAACATGATCATGACACTAGGTATAAGAATGATTTGGCTAACCTATCTAGATTAACATTACGTCAGCAGTCTCCACAATTTCTCGCTATTAAAGTATTTAATAAAATTCCTAAGCACCTAAAAAAGCTCCCTCCAATACAATTTAAACCCCAAGTCCGCAATATTTTGGTCTTAAATGGTTTTTACTCTTTGTAAGAATTTTTTAAATTTAGATTTACTTAATTTTCATTTTATTATTACTACCTTACCTTTAAATGCCATTTTCTGTATAATTAATCAACTATATCATATAATTGTATGGAACATATTTTTATTTTCACTATTAACATTGTTATTACAATTATTATTTTTCTGACATCAGCATTTCTATTACTTTTATATTATGTATTTAGGTATATTTATATATTTATATTGTATTCTGGTTACAACTTTTACTTTTCGCTTATGAACAACAACAATATCTGTCTTCAATTTAATTGTTACCGATTTTTTATTATTGCTTTTTTTTGTTCGCATTTGCCATTATTATCTTATCTTTTTTTCGTTTTCTTGTATGTAACTTCCCCTATGCCATGATTTTTTGGTCTTTTGGGAATAAAGTTTATTTTATTTACTTTACTTTACTATGTCTAGAACACGTCTGCAGGTTTCTGGGAGAATTTGTTTAAATTCTTGCTCCAGTTTAATCTACCTTCAAAGAAGTTGGCCTTGGTAAAAGTCTTTATTGCTACATTTGAAGTTATAGTATTATTGACATTGATGATTGATGGCATGGTTTTTATATTAAAAAAAATATGTTTGTAATAATTATTACATGTAGCGTAGCGGCACTGCTGGGTTCGAACCCCAGTGTGTTCGAATTACCATTGATGTAAGATTTAACGAATACGCTTTCTAACCTGATTAAAGGAACTAAGTTATTTGAGTAAAAACGAAATCAAGGTAGGAATAATACAATAGACCCAGTGGACCGCAGTTTTAGGCATGAAAAAACACCATCCTACCTGCATAGAAATCAAATCAACTCATTATCAGTAATTATTAACCTACAAATGGAAATATATCAAAACTTAGAAGCAAGTAATTATAGAAAAATGTTAATCTCATTATAATATACATTTAAAAAATATTGACATGTTTGACAGTTCTATTGGATATATGTATTCCACACTTTCCGATCACCTCTATACAGAGCGATTTAAAAATTCAGCGCCAGTAAATTTACAGAAATGTTGAAAGCAATAGGAAAGCTTTTATATATGGAAGT
Source organism: Popillia japonica (assembly GCA_004785975.1). Lineage (NCBI taxonomy): Eukaryota > Metazoa > Arthropoda > Insecta > Coleoptera > Scarabaeidae > Popillia > Popillia japonica. The sequence goes on from SMLS01072041.1 coordinate 72,060, forward strand.
GTTTGTTGCTGCATATTCCAAGTATTTTTATAACATAAAGTCTTAAAATCAATTTTAATTGTCACCGGAAATAAGACTATTTTATAGAAAATTCTATTGTATTTTTAAATAAATTTATTATCATTTGGTTGTTTGAAGAAATTACTAACCGTGTATAGTTTTCAACTTAAAAGCTCATGAGTGTTTTCCGGGAAGCCAAACCTAATCATAAATATAGTTCAGGGAACAGTAAGAGTTTATATACACGTTAATAAAATGATTTTCTTTTGGCGGCATTTTCAAATTGATATTTTCTGTCTTTTGTTCTTGAAAATATGTTATTCATCTTTTCTAACTTTTTGATTAACACTCACTAACAAGCGAGAAACTGTAATCGTAATAAAATCGACTGATAAATGTGTTTAAACGTCTTATCTGCGGTAGCGATTTTCTTTCCATCTTAATATGGATTCCAATAAACTCTGAATTCTTGTTCTCTCTTCTTATTCTCCTTTGGTTTGCGGGAAACAGTATTCCTTCCTCCTAATTCTATGGGGCTTCATCCGAATGCCATTACCTACCGTAGGCTTTCTTGACAATCCGTGAGCCGCCGAAGTGCAGTTCAGCACTTACAGATATGTGTGTTCGATGTTTTATGTCAGTTTTGTAATGCAATTTAATATGGATATACAATTTGCTAACTGTTAACTATAGATATACTTTGGAAGCAGCTGCGTTTTTTGAACTGTTACAAGAAATACCGTCATTAAAGTAGTTGTATCGTTCACCGTGATGATTTCAGGCGAGGATAAAATTCTGTAACTGATGGCTAGAATCCTACTACTTTACAATTTCCACAACCGATTATACAAACAAAACCAAAAATATGACTTTAAACCTAACCTAGATTTAGATTTAGACTTAATTTAATGGTGTTAGCATGGTCACCTATTGTTCTATTGTGAGTTGTAAGGAGCTAGGTTGCCGAGATGGTTGGTACGGATTTCTGTAACTGCGGTGGAATTTTATGTCAGGTCTTGTCTCTCTCTGCGCTCTGCAGTCACTATTTTGTTTCAGACCTATCCTTGCGACTGCTTCGTTTTAGCATGGAGCTTTGATCATTGCTTGTTGAAATTTCCAAAGAATACATCGGAATGTCTTAAGCCAGGAAGATTCTCCAGAAGAATGCTTTGGGCTGCCCTTTCCTGTCTTTGAGTCCTAAGCCTAACCTAACCTTTTACTGCGTTTTGCATACCTGTTTTAAATGCTTCTTATAAAGGAATGCAACTGGTTTCGGTTGCTACATCAGATATAGAATTTTGTAAATATTTTCACTCTAAAAGGATTTTAGTATACCACTTTTTTTATTATACATAGTCTGTTTACGATAACAGACGAGGCACGTCATCAGTACATGTTATAATGGCGGTATACATTATTGCCAAATCTGTTCTCTAATAGGTTATGTATTAACGGTGCACAAATTGCATCGAAAAAATCGTATGTCTACCATAGTAAGAACAGTTATTTTTGGATATTTCGTTTTGTATCGGTAGCTATTTCTGATTTTACTGGTTATGACGTGCCTCGTCTGTTTTCGTAAACAGACTATAATCATATCTGCGTCCATATAGTGATAAACAACGCAAAACGACACTTATTGTTTCTTGTACTATTACGATTAACTTTTTTCGTTTTCAATCAGATAATATAGATCCTTCATTAAAAACAAACCCACTCTGTAGATTTTATTATTAAAGATACCGAATTAGCGCCCGCATTAATTTTTATATTATGTAAATGTTTTCGAACTGGTGGTGCTTACCACAACTACAGTGCCCCTTCTAAAACTATTCGAGAGAGCCCGTGGTGGCGTGCGGCAAGGCTTTGACGCCTTCCGAGAATTGCTCGGCCCAAATCTACATTGAATGCGACCACTTCTAGAAGCGGCTAAACGACCGACTGCATTTTTTCACTTCTCGCATTTACTGTACACCGAGGAATTCTTATTTCTCTTTCTATACGTTAGGTATACATTTATAGGTTAGTTGGAAGTGTACGGTGACCACAGTTCTTGCGAGAAATAATAAATGAGGTATGCTGAGTTGTAAAAACAATATGTGCTCGTACAAACAATACATTCATACGAGTCTACTGGATACAATTATTACTATTGAGTTATGCGTAGTTTTAGACAAACAGTTAAAAAAAAATCTATGGTTTTTAAATATTATTGTGGTTGGTTAGAGACATTCACATCTGGTCGTTAGTGCTGTTTAAATGGGGGCCTATCATAATAAATAGACGCAATAGTTTGCATTTATTGAATGAAATTCACAAAAAATATCAAATAGACATTTTACCGGAATGTAAGAATAAACGTTGCTAAAAACTAAAAAGTAAAAATGTAAACATCACATAAATAAGAGAGCTAAGTCGTTTCGTAATGCAAGTGCTTAAAATATCAACTAGTGAATTACGACGCATAATTACGGCGGATAAATTAACACGGTACCATATTTTTATCGAATTTAATACGTTCATAATTGGATTAAATGAAATATCCGTCGAAAATGTTATGATCTCGCCGAAGAAAGAAATTCGTAAGTTTCTACCAGGTGGTCTCAAGGAACGTAGTAGGAAACGTTCAAAATAAAAATTCCTCAATAATTAATACTACACGAGTACGCAACTAAACATAAGCAATTAACAACAACGTTGAACGATGAACGGATAGACGTATGCTACAAGGATGTACACTGGTAAGATACTAATTAATTATTGGTCGTAATTATAATACGAAAGCGAAACAATTGTAGATTCGCAATTATTTAGAAAATAATTTAAAACATGATGCGAATAGATAAGCAGACATTATATTTAATATGTTAATGGTGGATGTTTTAACATTTCAATCATGTATAATGCAGTTCCTTACTTTTAGAAATATCTTACTCGAATGTATCACTGTCTAGTACAAACCAAACACTTCAGACATTTTTAAAAACGGTACGAAAGCTTTCACGTGTTATTTCTTAGTAGCCTATGTGTAGGTAGAACAAAGCAGTATCGATTGTGTTGTTCATGTAAACTATAAGAGCTTCTACGAACCGCCAACTTGAAGAACACCTCCATATTTTCTGTTAAAATTGAGTAATAACGTTTTCAAGAGTACTTTATTGAGGTGGTAAGTGCGGCACTTTATTTCATGGTAATAGTGCAGTACAAGAATAAACTTAAAAATTTTATACTTATTATTGACGGTTATTATGTTAAAGAAAAGGTTTAATTTATATTTGTGCAACTGCTTAAATAATGCTTTCCAAACTAGTTTGCAATCTATTCAGTCTATTAGGTAGGTACTATTATTTCCATAAAAATACCGATTTAAGCAATACAGAATCATCAGCAAGAAGTCAATTTAATCATTTTGGACAAGTTCAAAATTACAAACATTGAGCTTTGGGAATATTTGTCTCGTTTAATTTTAATAATATATTATTATAATAACATATATACAGGGTGTTTCCAAATAAGTGCGGAAGTTTTTAGAGAGTGATTTCTTCTCAAAAATTAAAGTGGGTCTTTCATGCAGACAAAAGCTTTTGTGCTTGTCCTTGTAGGGAACATGCTTCCAAAAATGGGAGAAAAAAATTGTTCTTGATTTCTACCAATAAGTAAGCGACCAATGAATATTTTTTTAATATTGTTGTGATCCTTTAGAAGGATGAAACATGCAACCCCTATTTCCTTTTTTACCAAAACTTTTTAACAAAATAACATTTTTTGATTTAAAAATCCCCGCTGCAAATAATGATTTAGTGCTAAACTTTTTTAATCTTTGCGTTTATTTTCCGTAAAAGCAATAGTTTCTTAATAAAAAAAATAAATAAAGTATCGTGCATGAACGTATCTTCTGTGAATGAAATCGAAAAAATGTAGTACGTGGCTAAAAAATCATAATAATAATAACATTTATTAACCCAACAGAATCCATTAACAGGGTTGCATATTCATATAAATACAAATGTATGCACGTAGACATATGTATAGTAAAAATATAACAAAATTGTACAAATGTATAAAATAATACAAAACTAAACTGTAACGTAATAACGAAGAAAACCAGTTAGATATAAAAAAAGAACTAAAAACAAATTAAACAAACAAATTATCGAAAGCAACATTGGCAGACCGGCTCATTCTGTAAAGAAGCGAGTTAAATAATATATTAGTTCTGGAGGTTTGATGAGCGAGAGAACTACCAAATCTGGCAGATTGGCGCGGAACGTAAAACTTCAATTGCGAGAGTAAAAGTGCACAATCCACCATACCATGAACGATCCTCCATACAAAAGGAGCTCCATGCATATTACGGCCCGGAGTAAGCGATTGCGTGCCTATCGAGTAGAGAATCGTAATCCATTCCTCTCGGAAGATATGTACCATCGAGCTTATAAGACAAAAACTTGAGAAATTTTCGTTGCAAACGTTCAACTGAAAGCTGATGAGAAAAGTAGTATGGTGACCAAACGGGAGAAGCATATCCCAAACAACTAGCAACGAAAGCAAAAAATAAAGATTTAAGTATGTCAGGATTCGTGAAATACTTGGAAAGGCGCATAACAGAACCCAGTTTTCTAGATGCAGAGGCGGAAAGTTGTTCAAGTGATAAGTAAAACTAAGTGCACTATCAAAATATGCACCCAAGTCCAAGTATTGCTTTCTCGTAAATAAGATAGAGCATCATTTGCTAACATTAATTCTAACTTTGTTAACGAAACACCAATGAGTCAGTCGATCAAGATTCAGCTGTAGAAACACAATATCAGCCTCAGAAGTGACGGAAGTCTATATTTTGACATCATCAGCGTATGCAAGAATGTGACAGTCAATACAATCAAATAGGCCGTCGATATATGTCAAAAAAAGCAGAGGACCTAAATTAGACCCTTGCAGAACTCCAGATGTAGAACTAAACTCATAAGAGCAGAAATAGTGAACATAATCTGATCGATTATTTACAGACGACTCAATTAATTTAAGGAAAACGGAATTCATTCCAATGCTACTAAGCTTCATTAATTATATTCCATGATCAATCGAATCGAGAGCAGCTGACAAGTCAGTGCCCGTCTATCCAAACCCTCACCAACACAGGTACTGCGTGATAGTAGCAAGGTTAGTAACGGTCAACCTACCTGGGAGGAACCCATGTTGGAAGGGAGATAAGTATTTACGAACATTTCGCAGCAGGCATGAATAAATAACGTTCTCAAAGACTTTGGCAAAGTTGGACAATACTGAAATGGGCCTTTAATTATTTAGAATAGATTTGTCACAATTGCAGCATCACGTATTAATATCCATAGGTAGCTTATTTATTGGTAGAACACATCCACTAAAGCCATTTCGCTAACTCTTCAGCAAATTTAAGAAAACACCAAAAACATTGTTTTTCCCCATTTTTGGAAGCGTGTATACAGTCTATTGGATTTTAGTTGTCACAGCAGATACTTCGGCTACTATTAGAGATATGACAAAACCTTATATGGGGAAAGTTGTTCTACAATTAATTTGCTATTATCATTTCTAGCCAACAAAACAATTGAGCATCAAGTACGCTGGATGTAGTAACTGCGTTCAACATTTTAAATCGAACATACCCAATTTTAATAAATATTCTAAAACTGTAAGAAATTCTCTTTATTACGATATACCTACCACATGCCATAGTTCTCTATTCAATTAAGGGTATAATTCCATAATTAAGTAACAACTGTGCGCTTACATGAATTAGTTTCCTTCGAAAAAATAGGCGCCGAAACAAATGAAATGGATACATACCTTGATACATCGCACAAGCTTCTTTATTATTGTCATTACATCTGATGTACACTCAAGACATGTTTATTTTTTATCATTAGAATAATAATTGTCGCCCATTTCGTGTTATTTAAGATGAAATTTAACACTATGCAGGAATTTGTTCAGTCAGTTTGATACTAAAGCTACAGCAATTGTTTTCATCGTCAACCTGCTCAAAGCGATGTATTCAATTCGCCTAAGCATTTGTTACGTAATTATTATCGATTTATATCTTTAATTGAATAGAGGACTGTGGCATGTCGTATATCGTTATATAGAGAATTCAAAGTTTTAGAATATGCAATAAAATTGGGTATGTTCCATTTAAAATTTTGAATATAGCTGCTACATCTAGCCTACCTGATACTCAATTGTTTTTTTGGCTGTAAAGAACAATAGCAAATTAAATGTAGAACAACTTTGCCTCTATAACATTTCAATTTAATATATTTTCTGCACAAAGAAAATGCTGTTGCTATATCAAATTTTGACATTGTTCTTTGTGGTCAATTCTCTTCTGAGCATTGAATCGATAGAATATAACATGAATAGTTTCACCATTTCCAGAAAAATCAGCCACCATTACATTTCCTGTATATCTTTCAATTTTCTTCGTGTTGCATCACACTACAACGAGCTAGTATTGTTTTTCACATTTTTTTAAATTAATTTCTGTAGCAGTCAAATAAATATTACGTGCTTTGTGATGGTTACAATTTCAAGGGTGTATATCAAAATTTGCGTGTGTCACTTTCCTTCACTGACAAACGCAAACTGTCACAATTGTTTCTGTATATTCATTGACTACCATAAGTCATCCGATTATAACAAAAAAAAATCGGAGAGTGAGCGGTTTTCTGACTTTGTCACTTTAAAGTGATATTTTCGCATAAAATTACTGATTGGTGATATCACTTCATTACTTTACCAATAAAAGAATGAAAAATTGTTGTTATATTGCATATTTGTTTGTTTTCTATCCTATTTGTACAGTGCTAACATATTGGAATATACATACTTTTTTCCTAAATATTTTATGATAAACTTGATGGCTAAAAAATATTTTTACAGTGCTTATGGTTATTACCAACTTATTTAATTTAAATAAAAAACAACATATCATATATTCGTATTTTTTTTTTTTCGTTAGTTCAGAGATTTACTGGGATGTTAATTATTTTAAAAGCAAGCTTATCAGTTTGTTGTACTACCAATGCAGTATTTGATATAATGCATTTTCTCGATAATCACCTGGTAACTGGTAAATGTGTTTAGCAGTAACAATTTGTTACTATGTTCAGATTAATTACAACGTTTCAAAATATTGGTGTTACCTTTAAGATGGGCATATATGCAGTTAATATGGAAAACAGTGGATTCTGCTGGATTCAACTGATTCTACGTGTGTAATTAACTGTAAATAAACTTTAAATGCTGTAAACAACAAAAAAATTGTGAGTATAGTTTATTCCTATTACTATCACCTAATCTTCATTTAGATTTTTGTCTATTTTTGAGTTAAACTTTATTTTGGGATACTTCCAGTTTTTTTGTGTAATATAAACTTATTTTTGTTATAACACATTCCTCTACATCTACAAATACTTTCAATTCAGTCGAATTTTTACAAATTACATATTTTCAAATTAGTAATCCAAATAAGCTTCAGTTCCTCTACGTTTGTGAATTTCAAGTCTGAATATCTTTATTCACATCGGGGCGCCAACCAAACGTTGCTACGCTCCCAAAAGTTGTACACGGTTGAAATATTGTCTGGATACATTTTCTAGTTGGTTTTATTGAGTTGCTCTAAGGACCAATAAACATGATCTTGAGCAAATTGTGACACTAACTTACTCTTCACCAAGTTTTAGTGTCGAGTTAAATTAACACTCATCACCTGAAGACCTGCGGCAGAAATTTTGGTGTATAGTCACAACATTGCTTAACCTTTTCGCTCATATTGTCGTCAATTGACATACAACATAACCTCAAATTTTAAGTGATAGTTCCTATATTTATTCATTACTATATAGATAATCTCCAAAAATGTCGTCTAAAAGACGATTGACATATGAGGAGATAGTGCACTTGACTGAGCATCTATCGGAAATTGAAGATCTGAGCGAGACGATGAAAATTCTCCCTTCAATGAAAACTTTGGACCAGAATCTTTGCTTGCGAGTGGCGGAGATTTTGAAGAAGAAAATCCAGGAACATGAAGAAGTTGTGGAATCGAGAAACATGTACTTGATGAAGAAGTGCCTACTGAATCTCAGCCTCGTGACGCGAAATGAACTAACTCCCAAAGAAGGGATTGTTGGAGGAAACGGGTCCAATTTCTAGCTCCAAACAAGTAGTTTGAGAAAACAATTGAAGTAGTTGAGCTAGAAACTCCAATGTTTTTGTTTTCCAATACTTTAGCGACGAATTGTTTGAAGAAGTGGTCGAGTTCACAAATTGGTATGAGGGGCGAAACCACTGGCCAGTCCACGACAATAAAAAAAGTGCATCTAGGTGCGAAAATCCTGTAATCTAAAATGCATTTATGCCTTAATAAAAATTCTAATTGTTTTAAACAATTTCATAATGCTTAAAATTTGTTTATAATTAAAGATCATTTTAGTAGTATTTCTTATCTTATTACGCTTTAGTTACAATGTCAACCCCTAAAGGGGGTTGGTAACTCTTCTCAAGCGATCTCAAGAAATTATACATAAAGTTTCTAGTACCACAGTTTCAGATTTCTCGGAACCAAAATAAACAGCAATCGTAAACGCTGAATCTAGAATCTGATGATTCTGCTATCCTGACTACTCATTCTATTATTCGTTACAATCTAGCTACAGAAACAGCATCCATTAAATAATTATAACGATAATTATTAACGATGTAAATTTTGTCTGTATTACGATTATCTGCGGATATACAGGATTTTGATTCAAAGATTATATTATTGTTTCTTTGGGAAAAAAGCAAGCTCATCAGTTTGTTCTTTGTTTTCAATTAATTATTTGTGCTATTTCTAACATTTTCCTAGTTACTCGATAGTAGCTATTCAACGAGTGAAATGCGAACTAGTTGGAGCAGTTTCACCTCTCCCACTACCTTTTGCTTTCCTGTTCCTTTTCCCGGAAGTTGCATACTTTCATCACGTTAGTTTTCCCACCAAATCTGTATTTGAAATCCGGCGCTTTACCGGAGTTTCCCGCTCCTCCACTAACTCCTGCTATCCTGTTATATATTTTCCGAAAATGACGCTTTTCACAAGTTTTCCACCTAATTATACCTTTTCTAATTTTTATCGCTAATTTTATTGTATTCATACGTTTGTTTTCCCAACACCTACGGAGGTATAATCTCTTACCCCCGTTATACCTGGGCTAATCCAGGTAGGGTAAATACCTAGAACGGATCAGGAAGTACAGTATCAGGATGATATTGCAGCGAAGGGAAATATTTCCTTTGTAGGTATTATTGATCTGTTTTCTCAGTTCCGTGTTGGCGCTACATCATCACCAGGATTGTGCGCAATGTGTTATATTACACTAATAAGAATTGAAATACATCACTGTGCCTTTTCTTATCATCGCTACCTAGCCACTTTAGGTAAGCGCGGAAACGGTTGTTTTTTGAACACATTAGTGCTATGAACTAACCTTTTTGCCAGCGAATCGGTCGGCAAAAAGTGTAGTTTGTAGGAATTGAAACGAAATTGGAATAGGAATTCAGCAAATAGGAGCAGGTGTGGCGCACAATGTATCGCGCTTTTGCACACCATTGGTCGGTGTGTACTTTTCCTTACTGTGGAAAGAATTTTTGTATTAGAGCCACAGAAAGTGGTCTAGATAGGTTGACATTCCGTGGAATTGTTTGTGGTGGAATTTTCTAGGCATTCATTTTCAGCACAAATATGTAATAAAGCTGTCTCCTTGTGTTTTATAATACCTTACTGGCGCCTCCACCATTTTTCTAGATCTTATTATTCGTGCATTTTATAGGTTTAAGAGGTAATTAACTTCATTTTCATGATTATTGTTACAATAATTGTAATGTAATTGGAATTAAGTTATTTAGTTAGTATATTTTTCGTTTAGAGAGTATACTTTGAATCTACAATAATGCGAGAATTATGACGTACTTTATTATGTTTTGAACCAGTGAACTTGGGATATTTACTATGATAATAATGAAAAGGAATCAATTTAGAATTTTAGTTTAACCATTTGTTACATTTTTTACTGCATGAAAACTAATTGGCTCAATAACAATTTTGCTTTACGCAATACTTAAATACAACAAGTTTAAACCTGACGATAATATTTTACTGTCTAAAGGCGAAACTGCTAATTGCTGACCAATTCAAACACTAATTACTGCATAATATACGCAGAAATTCTTTTTATAGTTCGAAATTGTGTTGCAAAATATGCGTGCAAAAAGGCGTTTGTCTTACTTATAAGGATTATGAAGAACAAAACCATAACCTATAGCTATATCTTGGAAGTACCAGCTATCAGAAGTTCGTGACTGGTCTATTCATAAGGCTGATAGCAACCTTGAAGCGAGTTGCTGTTCTTTTAAAATGGTTGCTTGCAGTGAGTGGTTGATGAACTGTCAATAGTCTCATTAGTGATCTTGAATATGACTGATAGAATTGTTTGCTTACTGTAGTTTATGTATGTACAGTAGAGCATGTTACTCCAGAACATGTGGAGAGGACTAGTTGAACCTGATAGGGGCATTAGAAATTTTGGTATGCTTAAGAACAACAGAGCTAGGAGAAAATTGTTGCTTCTATTGTGTGTAATAGGTCCAAGCACGTTCTTGACTGGTATTCATGCCTTCTTGGTCAATGGAGGTGTTGCTGATATTGATCTTGATGGTGGGCGGACTAAACCGTTGGGAATATTAAGTTATTCGAGATTCTTTCAATGTCGTTAGCGTTCAGATGGTATTCTATATGGAATATTTGTCATTTTTACGCAAGGTTTCAATCCGGAGATTGCTCTTGTAAAGGAACATTTCTCAGTACATGGGCTGGGAGTTAAGTGCATATTAACAACTTACGCTTATTCATCTAGCGTTTTCCTTTGGGAGAATTAGTTCTGCACTAGCACTCAAGGTCGAATATAGTGATGTAGACGCATCGTGACTCCTACGTAACTGTACTGTTTCCCCAATTCTTGCTCGGTGCAGTGCTTGGTCGATAGTCGATAGGAACAGTCAGCATTGACTCACTGTCAGTGTATTTTTAGGAAAATAGTGCAGTTTTACGTATGAGTGACGATGCGTCTAGGTCACTATATTTGACCATGAGTGCTAGTGCAGAACTAGTTCTCCCAAAGAAAAACGCTATTAGTTAGAGCGGACGGATCCGCATTTGATCAGTAGGTGCACAGTTGTTAACTTCGGTTTTTCCGATTCTGTGAACTATATAGTATGTCTGAGAAAGCTGGCAACATATGAGATTATCTGTAATGTTACGAAAAACTTATTTTTTAGAAAATGTTCTGCATGGTCCACAACATAAAAACCAATGTCAGAAACTAAATTTTTTAAATCGTGTACAAGTTTTGTTAAAAGAGTATGAATTTAACACCATTAAAATGTATTATAATGGATGTCATCCAGTTATTTGTGCACTGAAATTTGAACTTAAATGTAACTAATGTCAATACGCTTCAAAACGTCAGTTTGTTTTAATTGTACTGCATGAACTAACAAGAATGCGTTTGAAATTGAGCCTTGAAAAAAAAATTGAAATTGTATTAATAGTTGAAGATAAGTACAAAACCTATAGGAAAGCTGCAGTAATTTTTAATAACAGACGTCCCGATAAAAATGTACTTTTTGCCACAAAATTCTGAAAGAATTCTGGAAATGTTGATAATAAATTCAAGAAGAAATATCAGGCATGGGTCGCTAATGAATATATTCAAACCCAATGTTCTCAGCAGTAGAAAATCCTAAAGATTCATTAAGGAAGAGGTTGGCGTTATTTGGTGTAAGTAAAGATGTACATAGTTGCAAAGATATTAAAATTTAACAAATTTAAACCCTACAAACCCCAGTTAAACAAGTATTACTTAATTAATTGAATTACATATATCACATAGAATCTAAGTACTACATACATAACTTATATACTATACTGATTACAGTGCTCGAGAAAAACTTGCTCTAAATGTTCTACACTACAAGAAAATTTATCACAAATAGAAGCTATACTATTATAGGTTTGACAAATAAAACTGACTGGGGACTTCAATAATAAATTTGATCTCGCTATGGGTATGCAGAAAGTGGGTGTAGATATACCGGGGAGACTGCCTTGGAACTAGAAAATTCAATTTCTCCAGTATTTGTGGGCCATATACGTGACTGTGCACAATACCAAACAAGAACTTCAAACCCTGAAGGGCCCGTCTAGTTGATAGAGATTGCATATTCAAAACTAATAGAAGTTGGTCATGAAGATAACCTCGAGTAGGATATGTACCACGAGTTCAAAAATGCACATATTTTAAGAATTTTCTTTGCACATTTTCGATATATAATTTGTGCACAAAATAAAAGGGGTTCCAAATTGAAGAAGCATATTCAAGCCTTGACTTCACCAGACTCTTAAACAGCG
>SMLS01072042.1:0-10999 GCA_004785975.1 Popillia japonica
CAAATCTATCCAGCATGTCATAGATTATAAAATCAGAAGTGAGTTATAAAATCAGCTAGAAGTGAGTTATAACTATGGAGGATATTTAAGTACAGGTTAATTATATAGAATCCTATTAATAATACCAGTAACGGAAAAGAATAGGCCGACATTCGATCGTCCTCCATCCCCATCATAAATGCAATTCTCCTTGCGCTGTGTTTTATGTAATTCCAATAACAAATTTCACTGTACACAAATCAAAAATCAATACTGAGAGTTAATCCATTTAATGGATACACTTGAAATTTATATACATAGAACATTGCACTTGCTCCAATCGTCTGATAACATACATACGTTGTTGCAGTTATCGTTGGCGATTAATGAGTCTTTCTTTAATATGCTCATTAACGTATTATTGTATTTATTAAATGGTATTGATATAAATGACATACGATCAATCAGATACATGCTTATTCATCCATTATGTTGTTAATTCCTCCTCCTTCCTTGTTTCTCTATTCATATATTTATCTTAAGAGCTTGCTCCATAGTGACATGGGGAAAAAACTAAATACAATCACGAGGTATAGTAGTTTTTTGCCATCTAGCGGTGTTGCAGTTGCTACACTATAATGTTACAAAGTTGTCCGTCCCGCGATTCTGATCAAACACCAAATGTGTTGTTACTACTTTAAACTATTTACGTATTCATAGGTGATCTTATTGTATACCTACATATGTGCGATGATAAAAAATCTATTGTGTAAATAATATGTGTATATATAAAAAATTATGTATGTAAAGATGTGTGTAGCATTATATCGTAAGTAATACAGATTGTCATCACTAGGATTAGGATTTGAACACTCTCCGTGAACGAAACGGGCCACGTCTACATGTGCCGACACGACGATAGAACGGGGTGTGCCAAGTGCAATTGCCGCTTGATAATGGCTACGTTTACACCGACACTTTAGTACGAGAACTAAGGGCCATATGAGAACTATGTTAGCACAAATGATTTCGTACGATCGGTGTAAACACTTGCGCACCTAATTAGTTCAGTCTTGTGCGCACAAGAGGACCGAACCAAATATTATTCGGAACTGAACCAACGTTAACGGTATGAACGCACTTGGACTTGACCAAACTAAAACATGTCATCTGCTGATCATGTGATTATTTGTAGTTGTTACAGGTTAGTCAGCACTATAATTTACGTGAATTTAGGTTATATATCTTTTATGCATCCACATATTTATATTTGACAGTTCCAGAATGGTGCCAAATTCCAAACATTCGATAATGGTGTGAACTAAACCTTCGAACCAACGCAGTTATCGAAAATTACCCCTCTCACTTTAGTTCCGTCGAACCGAACTATCTGCTTTGCGGTGTAAAACTAACCATTAATACCAACTAGATTACAACAAAAAGCCTGTCTGTCATCGCTTCCATTCAGATATTTACTTTTTAATTTTACATGAAGAAAGCAACCAGAGGCTTCGCAAATATTAATTTATAAGGAAAATTGTATAATGCGAGAAATAAATGAGCTACATACATAATTTTAAGTCATACTATTTGTATAATTTTTAATTTGAAGTAAGGATGGTAAGATGGTGAGAATATTTTTATATATAGAGAAACACCTTTCTACGACAGTGCTACATAAGGGAGTTTGGTCAAATTACGAAATAAACTTTTGATATTGTTGTTCATTTGCAACGTCATTAAATGTTTCGGAGGATATATGGTGCAACATATGTAAGTCGGGGATTTTATAAAATACAATTTTAATTTTATGCAGTAAACGGTCTCCAAATTCTCTGGAAATCAGTTTCAAATTGTTTAAAATTCTGACAAATTTTGAGAGGCCTTTCTTTAAAGGCAAATTTCGGGTTTCAATATACGTTATAGCTTATGGTAAAGTAGTAAAATATTCTTCTATAAACTTATTGAGGCTGTAAAGAATAATTAAGTAAAAGATTTTTAATTCAATTATAGAACTTTCATCACCTGGCAGAGACAACACAACATGGTTTATATTTTTTTAATTGTTAAAATAAAAGCTGCTTGCTTCATCAATATTTCCCATCGAGTAATTACCGACGGGGGAGGTAATAATGCGTGAGTTAAACAGGTAATATGCAGCATGTTTGGAAAGCATTCTTTTGGCAACTTCCCAGTTGTTAGCATATATGCAGCACCATCACTGGTAAAGAGCAAAATATTTTCCTTGTTTACAGCGATGCAGCTGTTGGAACGACTTTGGACAATTATTTCACTCATATTGTTAGAATTGACAGAACTTGTTTTCGAGTTCGTACTAAATAAGGAGTATATGAACTTGTGGGACCTAGAATACCAATGAGCATATTAGTTACACATCGATCTAAAATATACATTTAACCTAAAAACACTTTAGCACCGGATTTTACAATTTATGCAAGAGAATATTAGCAGCAGTGAATGCTTCACATAAATCCGAATAAAACGTGTCCTCACTTTCAGAATTTACAAACGCTTGATGCATATTAGTTTTTATATGTTGACATAATTTTGATTTCTTTTTAATGAAACTATAATGGCACAAGTGCTGCAAAACATTTCTTCTGACAAAACGTATCTCCGAATGCGTCAACCCATTTTTGGTAACTAAACGATGTGAGGATGTCGAAGCTCGTTCGTTAGACAGTTTTAGTAAGATAATGAAATAAAATGAAAATTAGATTCTTCGGAGCTCAAAACATAAATTACATTCCTTTAAAAATAATTCTTGAGAAGTGAAATGCAAAATAATAAAAATGTATCAATCGGAATAAGGCATAATATCTCGTCTCTAAATTCCAACCTAAAATTTCTCTTTCCGCGCTGGAAACACTGTGGAACACAAATTCAGAAAAGCACTTGCACGCACGTACACTATTTATTAAAGTGAAACGCACCTATGAAACGGGCGGAGTCCCGGCCAAAAGGATATTCAGATCCTAACGCTAGTCATCACCAAACAGCTTGCATATTTTTGATAATTTAAAGATTTACACAAAAAAATCCTACAGTATTTAATGTCTTTATATGTATTCACAAGATAAAGCACATAAAACGTACCCCACGGAAGTTACGATAGGCTCACAAATATCTGTTTATAAATGCTGAAATGATGATAGCTACAACGATTTAGAAACAAAAACATATAATACACCTTGGGTCTATCTGTAAGCGTAAACGAGAAAAAAAATTATTTCTAAAAAACCTTATTTGGTCGAACTGTACAAGAAAACTCATCCATATTGCTTCTTAAATAACCAAAAAACATATCAAAAATTTAGGGTTGAAAATAACTGAAAACAACCATGAAAACGAATTATTTAATACTTTGAAATTGAAGCGTGGTGTCATTTCTCTTACACCATACTGTACACGTATTCAATAGAATCCCAGATGCAACCCCCAAGCATCATCTGTTTATACGACCTTGAACTTGTATCGTACGAAGTCAATGGCCATACGTTTTAAAATAAAGGTACCTTTGCGTTTTTTTTAATAATGTTATCACAATAAAATCGATGTTATGTTGAAGTTAGAGTGAAAAGGGCGTATTTAATAGCAGCCTCCGATCGGTATATGAAAATTTAAGTTGAGGGAAAGTCGCATTGAACGAAAACAATGTAATTATTGCAATTATGTTATGGCACTTTAAGCTCTTTCGCGCTTTCAAAATTGAGTTCTTTTCTTTTATTTGTGATGAATTGGTGGTCCTAAAAAGGACTTTTTTGATAGACAGGAGACAATGTATTACAGGAGAGGCTCGATGTGTTGCCCATTTTCAAGAACACACGCCTGTAATCGTCGGGTAAATCTTGCACTGATCGGCTGCCGCTGTACAGTATGCGTCGAAGTTTGTGACATGATAAATAATTTTTTTTTCTCGTTTACGCTTACAGATAGACCCAAGGTGTATTATATGTTTTTGTTTCTAAATCGTTGTAGCTAGCTTAAAAGCATGCTTTGTAGATCGCGGACACTCTGTATAGTTCAAATAAAAATATAATGCACAAGATATACAACAAGTGGCTTCTTCAGGAGTAAAGAGGGTATCTAGGGAGGGTACCAGAAAGTCACGGTAACTCGACGTGTAAACCACGCTAGAGGTGAAAACCTCACATCA
Source organism: Popillia japonica (assembly GCA_004785975.1). Taxonomy (NCBI): domain Eukaryota; kingdom Metazoa; phylum Arthropoda; class Insecta; order Coleoptera; family Scarabaeidae; genus Popillia; species Popillia japonica. Next base: position 4,157 of record SMLS01072042.1, read on the forward strand.
CCTACTAGAAGGTTTTCGCACAGTGTTTTGATGCTTCTTAAGCAATACGAAATTTTATTAAAGGCCCGACTTCGTCTTGTAAACAACACTGGCAAATCTAGCTGACATATTTAGGTTAGGAGACTGTCGATAAAGAAGAATCCGTTTCGACAACCGGACCAGTTAAAAGAAGCAACAGGTTCAAATACGAACCACTAATTAAATTTACTTACTAAATAAAACACATCCCTCATTAATCTATTTGTTAATTGACACTTAAACATGTTTACAATAGGAAAATCATATTATTTTTTATCGGATCATACTTTAGAAATGGTGTAAAATCAGAAAATGGAGAATTTTCATACTCTTTGCAGCCTTATATAGAAGAATTTAGGGCGGAATTTCCAAAGTTTCCAAGAACAAATAACGACGGATATGGGCAATTGATTTAAGAGGAAGGAGCTTACTGTGAACATTTATTGTCGCTATTGTTATTATTAATTTTTTTATTTTTTCAACTGAAACGTTTGTAAGTATGTAGTTATTTTTCAACAAAACCTAATCTATCATCAGTATAATATAACCTGTATCACAGAACGCTGCAAAATAAGTCAACTTACCGTAGAGTACCAACTTAAGAAAGAAAAATTATGTATATAATTGTCATTGCCTTTTAGGGGTAGAAGTATACATACTTATGACCATATTGTATACTATATTATCGCAAGCTATTAAAACATCTGATTTACTTCCGCTAGTTTCATAACTACCGCCAAAATGGTGCTTGAAAAAATTCTATTATGTAAACGATTTTTTTATCGTTTTCCTTCCCCAAATTAAAAAATACAGTATAGTAAAATGTGTCATCCCTATCATAAAATTTTGCTCGAGATACATTACGGAGTAACTGTTAATTATTTTAACATTACATGTGACATTTTGTAATCAACTTAAAATAATAATCTCTGAACAGAATGTTATTAATGTACCTAATGCGTATACCTGATCACACTCAGCAATATCCAGTATCTGTGCTTAGTTGGCTACACCGTTCATTTTTTTTTCTAACAGAATTATCTGAAATTGATTTCTCCTACATCATTACTCCTACGAAATCCAAACCTCTTAATATGTGGCGCTCCATTACATGAACTTTCAACCCATTGTAGCGTTAATTCTAGATAACGCAGACTACGATCGTTAGAATCAGTAACGTATAGCCAATACGATCGGTTAATTACTATTTTCCCAATGATTTATAGATACATTTCGCAAACGGTTGGTGAACTTCTTATAGATATACTAATAAATAAAACCCTTCAGTTAACTTTATTTATGAGACGTTACATTATAAGTTACATTAAACGTCATCTTATATATTGGGAAAATAGAAACAACCCCTATCAATTGCGCACTACTGGAAAACTAAAAAACTGTATACCTGGTTAAACGGTATTTACAAGTGTAAGTAGTTACTGAAGCAACTTGACAGCCGTTGCATATAATTAATTGCGTTCAAGAAAAACCTGAATACATTTTATTAAATATCAAACAAAAAGGTATAATAGCTTCCACTTCATTTAATTTCACTTGAAATTCAAAATCAGTCAATGATCATAAATAATACTATATTCTACCATATTATAGGTACATTATATGCATTACTTGCGGTAGATTTCTTAGTATAACATATGAATACCTGCGAGTCATTTATAGTATAAACTAAATTAAAATTAGGTATAAATTTTATACCTAAATTTAAAAATAAGAAATGGGCATAGCTAGTTTTCGTTTAAGAGACAAGAAAGCTGTGTACGCAATTTTCTACTGTGCCATTGCAGTAACTTGTAACATCTTTATCTTATACATCGATTTTTCATTTTGTTGGTTCAGCGATTCATTAGGCCAACGATCGAGTGTAAAATAGTTATTTACGAACCAAGTGCGTGAAACTATATTTCGTGAATGAGTGGCCAGTTTAAAGCGCGTGCCGCAGGCGAGCGCTTTATGGACACAAATTCGCGAAATGTTTCACGCACGAAGTTTGTACAATATTTTTTGTACGAGTACTTTAATAATACCCATCATTAAATACGTTTTCATTTACACACTAAAAATCTCTTGATATTAATTAAAAACAATTGAGTTGGCAGTATTGATTATTTGAAGTGACATTTAATTTAAAATTCGAATTCAGAAAATTAAAAAAAAAATTAAAACCTATCTAACATGAATTCTGATAATGAAATAGAATGTACACCCCCTGAAATTCGGGAAGCTGCCAATACTGCAGTAGATAATTTATTATCCATAAAATCAAAAAGCGCATACAAAACCACTTATACTAAATTCATAACTTAGGCTAGATCTAAAAATATAAAAAAATACCCCGAAAATTGTTTATTAGTTTATTTTCAAAATTTACAATCAAATAAATCATTATGGTCGACTTATTCCATGTTAAAATCATGCTTAATAATATATGATAATACAGATATATCCAAATATGCAAAACTCATAGCATATTTAAAACAGGCAACGAAACAACCTAAAAAATCAGCAGTATTAAGCGAAGAACAAATTACTTCCAATGCGAATAGCTGAGTACCTTCAGTTTGATAGCGCAAGTAACTTCACTGGTCACTGTTTCCGAAAGAGTTAAGCGACATTGTTGGCAAACCAAGGAGGTGACTTGCTTTCAATTCAAAGGCATGGTGGCTGGAAATCATCTGTAGTTGCAGAAGGATATATCAAAAATTCTCTGCATAGTAGAATTCAATTTGCTAAAAAAATTACCCCGTTAGAAATGTCGAGTCCTCCTGCAACTTGTTCGACATCTGAAATACAAGATATAACGCAATTATACAATCAACGTTACTTTACCTTCGCAATCGAGATCAATTGAAACAAACAATCAGTTAATTCCTGGGGTATCAATCTCTGGTTGTGAAAATTACCCGATCAAAATTTTTAATAATTGTTCCGTTTCAATTTCTGAAAAGAATGAATGAATGTAATTTATACAATATTTGTTGCTGTTCTGACATTGAATTACACACCTTCCAAATATAACAATTTCTGTTTCATGTCGTTTTATTATTTCCACAGAAAAACAATGAGCTGGTCAGCATACTATTAGGGTTAGGGATTTATGAATTTAAAATGTTACTAAATTATTCAAGTTACAGTAAGTACCAACTTTACTTCACGCACTAGTGCTTAAAATGGCTTTTTACGCACGCAAATCGAATCGTGAAATGACATGTTTTGATAAGCGAGTACAAAAATTCAATTCTATGCAGAGTACGTGTGCAATAGGCAGACTATTTTTATCGCATATTAGCTTTTTACGGGCGCGAAAGGTTGCGTAGATCCTCCCGCGAGCAGTCGGCTAGTCGTTATCGATATATCAATCGATCGGTTGACGAAGTGCACTCTGTATATATGTACTTTGTACTGAAACGAGATGTAATTCTGCGAATTCATGTTTAAATTATGCAAAGAGCGGCCACTGCCATGTATTTAATATTTATTAGTCAGTATTCAATCATGCACCCATCCACTGTATATTTACGTATATAGCGCTGCAAAGTTAGGCTTACTTGGTTCAATTAATGCATAATGCATTAATGCTTTCCACATCCAACGGCAGGTTATCTAAAGAGTGTTCATTGCAAGTAACAAACCTTACAACGTTTTGCAAACCAGATGCCGACAGCCCGCTGTGGAGCAAAACATCTTAAATAATGATTCCTTACATACAAAATTTATTCTGCTACGCTTGTTTTGGGTTTGATTGCTACTGCGACAAACTATTTTCTTTAAAAAGTCTATTATGCATTTCTGTATCTGAATTTTGAACGATGATTATTCCTTCTGGCAGTCGCTACAAAACGCATTTTAGAGCAAATGTAAAAATGTCATTACTCCAAAATCCAACAAAATATATCTTCTTGAAGTAGCTAGAATTTCTTCTAGTGTTCCTTCTGGTGAATACGGAAAGTTTTGAAATAGATGTCGACGTTTTGTTTCCCAGTCTGTTAATATTCCTTTCCTATTTTATTTTGGGAGTGCAAAGTATTCTTGTAAAGTTTTACTATTTGCTTCGGCTGTTCACTTTTATCGTGTTTTAACGCAATCTAGTTGTAAGTAATATTTTGTAAGTTCATTTGTCCGTGGAATTCATACGCGTGATTTCTAGTGGTGGTTCAAAGCTAAATTAACTGAAGCTCAAAACAGGTGGTTGCCTTCTTATAATCTTTACATATGTTAATTGTTTATATGAAGTCTTATGTCAATATCATAGTCTATCACTCGGCTTTGTGACAGAGATAACTAAATAGCGTAGTAGCTTATTCAAGGAAATTAGATAAAACGCTTGTTACTGTGAGTGTAGAATACATTAGCTATTCTTTAACAATTCAACTTTACCATTAGAGTAATGAATCCGTCAGCGTAGTGATGAGAAGTCTGCATATCGCAAACGAGCTAATTCCTTAGTGGAGTATTTTGGTTTAATTGAAATTTGTATATAAACCGTTGTGAGTGAAAGCATATCTGTTGCAGTTAAATACTCCCTTTATGTGAAGCAATGTGATATGTGTTGAAACAGATATTACAGTAAGCTGTACTATATAAATTAACTTAATATTATTTATTGGCCATCGTACACATCTGTTTGACTCACTTCCCAATCACTTTTCTAATATAATGGTGCAAAAATTTTAGAATTTCTATATATGCATGACGCGAACATATCGCATGTAATTGAACAAGAGAATAAAAAAACGTTGTAAATAAATATCAAGCTACATGTATGTACTGGCATACACTTCAAATATTGATTTATGCTTTACATGTTGCATATACATATAATCATACTACGCAACAACCGACAACATTGGGCAACTTTTTAAAATGCATTGCGAAAACAATGTATTTTATATAAGTTTAGAAAGTTGTTCTCTTGATATTTACATTTTCTATTCCTACGTTTTTTATATTTATATGTATCTATTAAATCGTGGTACAAGTAATATATGAACACCATACTAGTAACTACATATGCATATGCCCGGCATAATTTCAGCAACAATTAGTGTAGTTTTAAAAAGCTAATAGGACCTGGTCTATTTTATTCCTTTTAAAATCTCAACTTATAAACCTTTTTCAAAGTGACACCATATCTTACATCGCCTGACACTTTGATTTCAAGCAGCAACGATTCTTAGTCTTAAAACTTGTCCATATTTCGATAAAGAGGGTCCAACAGAAACGTTCTGTCAAAGGTAGTTATCTAAATCCCTTAATGATGCGTTATAAAAAGTAAAGGGCAGGTAATAATTCCGATGCTTACGCGAAGCAGATTATTTTTAACACTACTATTCAATTACAGAGCCGAAAGAACTTAAGACATTCTTATTTTGTCCATTTTAAATATAGTAGATATGTAGATAGATATTCAATTCCATAGAATATATTAAATGCGTAGAGTAGGCCAATAATAATATAACAAAATAATTGAATAATAAAATCATACTGAAAAAAAACATTACTACACGAAACTGTATAATTTAAAACATAATAAAATTTCCTCCCCCTGACTTTCTACCGTTGCCGTTAGCGGCTGGGTATGACCTCATGGAGCACTAACCAGTTGTCCAGCTGGTTGATAGTATCCACAGCAAGACATCAATTCTAGTCGCTGAAGCAAAAGCTTACACTGAGAAAGTCAGCCACACTGTAAAACACGTAGATGCTAGAAGACTGTAAATATTCATCATTTGTGTGGTCACATTCCACCTGACAAAAGTCTTTGTGGTTTGTGGAGGCAGCAAGTGCCTCGAACCAACTCCACGTGTAGCATAGTTGTGCGAGAGTTCCTAATCGCTGAACAATTCATAGTTTTCTCGAATAAAGGAGGCACATTTTCTGCAACCCGAACACCCCCAGACCACCAACCGATATGCCCCTAAGTATCACACTATATCGAAGTCGCTTGTATATATCCATAGTAAACACAGAGAACAGCACTAATGCCAATCGTGGAAGTCAACACCCACAGAGCGTAAGAGAATGATGATATTGTTTTTTGACAAATAGCTGGTATTCTCCTGCCAAATGAGAATCCAGCGTTACACTCAGGAATTTTACCTGGTCGACTGTGGTGAGTATTCACTGTTGTATTGTATTAACCTAGGCCAGCAGTATCTAAAGAACATAAGGCTTATTTTTTTTCAATATTTAACTTCAAATCGTTTTTCCGAAACCAGGGTTCGTACGTTTCCAGAGTTGACACAACTTCCTCATCCAACTTTTTCCGTGTACTTACAATAACTGAACTCTCGTCAGCAAACAAAACGGGTAGATATATTGAACACCGGGAAGATCATGACGTAGATGAGGAACAGTAGCGGTCCCAATATCGAGCACTGAGGAACTCCGTGCAGAATAGTGTTCAATTCAGAATAACAACTTACATTTGTACTTTATTTCCTCGGTAATACGTTCGTTTATTTTGCTTCTGCTGAATATTTTGTATTTTTTTTACACGATTCATCAATTTACACTGTTAAGTGCATCTATAAATTTTTGGTAACATGCATTGAGATTAGACTCATTTTCAATTTCAAGTTCCACTCCACCATACAAAGCTTTTCAGCTAGGATATCTGGAGCACTTGTGTTTGCATTTTGTCTCTGCTCATAGGTCAGCTTTGGTGCCTCAATTGTTCTTGCAGGTAGGTATTACAATTATTTGAGCAAAGTGATCGGATAAACCCGAAGCAATCACATCACTTGCGTAGTGCGAATGGTCAGTCAATATATTATCCACAGTTGCTGACGTTGTCGATGTAACTCT
>SMLS01072043.1:0-69197 GCA_004785975.1 Popillia japonica
CGTCTCTGAAGCATAAATGGAGTTACCGAAGAAGGTTGAAATTGATCTACTTATTAGTGTTCTAAATTTTGATGACTTCAACGCAGATATACCACCAGAAATCGATACGCTTATGCCTTGCAAACATAAGGTTCATATTGTTGAAATTTCTGGTAAGAAGCCATCATTACAACCTACAGATCGTAGCATTCTTCCAAAAGCAATCGTGAAAAGTATCTGCAGCAAACTTAGTCATAATATTGGAAAAACTGGAAATTTGAAGATTTTGTCCAAAAAAATGTCACAAAAGAATCACTTGTGAGCTCCTTGCTATGTCCGGATCAGTAAAACAAAAGACACAAAAATATGAACAACAATGAAGGGGTATTCGTTCACAAACGGGCTAATTTGGCGACTGAAATTTACAAAATTTAAAACTGCTACTGGCTAATTTATCTGAAGGAATACGAAGAATACAATCCTCTTTAATTCTCTCTCTTTTCACCTGATGTGATAAGCCTTCAACAATCAATATATCAAAGCATAACGAAAACTTTTAAAGAAAGAGAGATTTCCAAAATCTTCTTGCTAAAGTGAAGAACGATGAATACACAAATCTGAAAATGAAAAAATACTCGACGTGTTGGATGCCGTGGGTGCTTACACTGGAGCAAAAACTGAATTGTTTGAGCGTTTCTTGCGATATTTTGGGACGTTTTCGCTACAACCTGAACAACTTTTTGCCATGTTTCATGACACCGTCAATGAAATCTAGGCCCACCATTACACTCTCGAAACCAAAGAACAGTCCAAACAATGGACATACAAAGGTTCTCCGCCACCAAAGAGGACAAAAACGGTTTTGTCCGCAGGAAAGGTTATGGCAACTGTATTTTGGGATTCTCATAGAATTAACTTGGTCGACTACTTAGAAAGGGGGGAAAATAAATGGTATGGAGTATTATACCAATTTGCTGTAACAATTCAACGACAAAATCACAGAGGAACGCCCTCATTTGGCAAAGAAGAAAGTGTTTTACAATGGTCAAAATTCATGAATTAGTGGCTTTTTGTTCTATTCCCAAACATGATCAAATTTAGCCGAGTTGTTTATGTGAAAACATCTTGTATCTCTTCTAAAATTTGGCAAAATCTTCACATTTCTTGATACTGCTACATACATACTAGATAATAAAATATTAATGCACAAAAAGGTAGAATTATTTATTTATTTAAATAAAAATTATCTTAACTGCATTTAGCGCGTTTAGAATAATTAATATTTCATATCAACAAAGATTTGGTAACATTTACATAAAATTTAATCATGTTTTGTTTCTAATTGATAATAAAATTAACTCCAATTAAGAAAGTTTACGTAATAAATAAATTTTAGCAAATAACTGATAATAAGTTTAGATTAGTAAACTTTTGCATCCACACCAATTAAGATAGTGATCATATTAATACAGAAATAATTTAATACACATAGAAAAGAATGTCTAAAAAATATTTCTACAACACTGAAACTCACTTATAAACATTCTGGCCGTTCGGACAAGGTGAAAACGGAAACAACGAAGGCAACGGTTCCAAATCTAACGGCAACGAAAAGGATCCCATGTCCTCCGTCCAGCAGGATGTTAATTCGTCCTGTCCGCAGGATTGTCCTGAACACGAACTCTGACAGGATGGCAGGGAAGAGGTCCAGTTGCACTCGAGCTGTAACCCGAACTGAGGGTTGTTCGGGATATAGTTGGTATCCATCTTTGGGGTGGACCTCGGTGCGTTAGGGCGTTACTGCCTGTGTGTAGACTATTAGTACGAGTGTAGTGGTATTTTTGCGAAATGGATGTTGTAAATGAGCGTAAGCGCCTGGAAATTCGGATAATGGTAAGGTTTGAGACTTATTTGCAATATAATATAGGTTATTCATTATAAACGATTAATTTTGGTGTTAATTAAGAGGTTAATTTCTGGTTTTAAACTAGGTTATGATTTAAGAGTGCTTCACACAAATATTGCTTGCAAAAACATTGAAAATATTATTAAAATTCTTCAGTTCTCTACCATAATTCATTTAGATTATGCTGCTTCAACAAATTTGTTCATTTTTACTTCCACACTATTGGCAGAAAGCTTAACAATGAAAGCTCTTCTTAAGAATAAATTGCATTGTATAAAAAAATGGATGTGAAATCAACCAACTGTCATAAAACCTCACTTCCACACTCCACATTTTGCATAAGGACTTCAATTTCCATCCTTATAAAATCTAGATTATTCGAACACTTAACTTACAGATCAGCCCCATTCTATTGCATTTCACTGAAAGGCTGTTACAACAAGAAATTAATGTTCATAATATTTGAGAAGACGCATTTCAATTTTGCAGGCTATGCCAACAAGCAAACCAACACCTATTGGTCTTCAAAAAAGCCAAAACGAAGGCACTTCGCCAAAACCTCTCACATACTCCGAAGGTGTTCTATTGTAGAAGAAGATTCGTTGAAGTACTAGTTAGATGGATCTATTGTGAACACCATATTCCTTCGGTACACGTCTAATTCGACGTTCTGCACAAATCCCATGATTAATTTAGATGCCGAGGTTTTAATCTGCTCAGACTTTAGAACTACCCATCCTAGATGCTGAAATCTTTGCCGGTTTAATGGTTCGTACACGCAAAGTGTGTACTCGGCTGTCTATTCGCATCTCATGTCTTCATTAGCTTTGGCCATCTTTTTGAGATAATATTTTAAAGGGCAATGACCACTGAGCACATCCATGAGGATTCTTAATTCTGATTCACTTAGAACCTTTTTATTATTATTTGGCGAGAAGTTGATAAATTTCTTCACTTGTGTTCGTCCTACAAAGATAAACCATTTCTACTTCCCAAGTTCCTACTTCACCTGGAGTTTTCAAACGTCAAAGAAAGGTTCTTGCTTTGGAAGCTCATCCGCCATGTCTTCTTCTTCTTCTTGTCACAAATTAGGGTGGACACCTTACTAACCAGGCACTTGAGCTAAATGCTTATTGTACCAACCCTATCAGATCTCTCACTTCCACTCGAACATCCTAGTGTCCTCTATGAAGCCCAGTATTTTGGCCAGTGGAAGCTCGAGAACCTTCAAGGGTTCAAGTAAGTCCTCTCCGAAATATTTCCGCCTGAGTTTATCAGCCACCTCATTTCATTTAGTATTTGTGTGCCCTGGAACCTACATCAGGAATTCCCTGTTTGTCTCAATATAACGATAATTAATTATTGGTGGTTACCTTTTCAAGGATCAGTATGAAAAGTTTGGCATGATAAATCAGTTTCTAACACAGCAATTGAGACGAAGACAAAACACATGCCTTTGGCCAGATTGTGGGGTAGTTCTAAAGAGGAGTACATTAGAGTGACCCCAAATTCTCCAGACATAACAGTGTGTGATTACTTTTTGTGGCACTATCTCAAAAACAGTTTCTTCTATTGATAACCTGAAAACGAAATATTCGTGAGCTGGAAAGAAGAATAATTCCAAAAATTGTCAAGATTCAGTTAGATACGTTGTGGGACGTTATGTCGAATTGGATAACTTTAAGAAATAAATAAACTTGAAATTTGTTAACAATGGAACATAAAATTATATTTGCAATTACAACGAACACATAATTGTATAACCTCCACAAAAAATCTTTCTCATTCTTATTGCAATAACGCTATTGCACAGTGGCCTTTGAAAAGAAGGATCAGTTACCCTAGCAACAGATGAGATCTACTAAAATGCATTTGACGGGCTTCACGGTAGGTATACCGTTTGAGTTCGGCATTGCCTGAAAATATTTTCATGAAGCCTGCGATTATTATTTCGATATTCTAGCAAATATGTTTCGATACGGTTTCATTCGGAATATGATACGTTGTAAGTTTGCATAAGCATAAACTACAATTGCTAATCGTTTGAGATAATATTCGGTTCAATTAGATGTATTGGTAATTGGCGTTGCATTATATTAGAAGTGTTTTGTTTATCAGATGGTGTGTCAATTTACTTTATGTAATTGTTTTATCGCAAATGCAACGTTTTGCATTTGTTGACTAAAGTGGTCAGATTTTTTCTCTTTATTTACCTGTGCAATGTATTAGTTGATTATTCCTATTCACCTTAACCTAAATATGTGAATGGGAAAATAAAACACTTATAATTGTACTAGTTCTGATGTGTTGCAGAACTGTATAAATTACTGGATTAGGTACAGTCGTTGTTTTCCAAACAAAAGACCAGATTTTTAATCTAATATCATTCCTGAATAATTTCCATTATATATAATTAATAGTGTGGAAAATAACATGGAAAAAAATTCACCAGCAGGAATCAAACACGACCCATGAAGATGGTAGGCGTGGATCCAGTCCACAGCGCTACACGCGCTTGCTAATACGGAGACCAACATAAACGGTATAAAAAGATTTTTCTCAAAAACTAGGGCGACTTAGAATAAAACCTCGCACCTGGGTATTTAGGGGAACTCCATCTATAACATAGATGAGATCCATCAAAATCAGTGTCGGCCAACCCTGGTATTCCACTTGTAGGTTGCATCAGTAGGTTCACAATTATAGAATCACAAATAAAACAAAAGAGGTTATCAAACGCAACATTTTAATATGTAGAACATCTTCATATGAGGCTTAAGCCCATTCGACCAAGAGCATAGTTCATTGATTTTGATGCTAAGTTGTATGTTGAAAAAAAGTGTATCTGGATTCGAAAAGTAGCTACAATTGTTTTATGGAAGGCAAAAGACATTCACGCAGATATAGTCTGACGAGAAGAATCTCAGCACATAGTCTTGCCTGTCACGTATTTGGTTTTAAGTTAATTTGTGAAGGTCAAGCAATGATGCCCTCAACAGCACATCATAGTTTAATAGACAGCACGGCTTTTTTCTGAACAACGGTATGTAGAAAGATCGTAAATATAATTAGTATATTCTTGTCCACCAACATCTTCAACTTCACTCCTTTTCCTCCCCCAGCATGAAGTCATAGAATTTTCATAGTATTTTGAGAATTTATTTGAATCAAGAAGGCCAAATCATAGTACTGGGAGCTGTTATCTTGTACTGCCTATCTAGGCTGCAGATGCAGGTTAGGTTGTGTTTGAGCACGTGATTTTGACAGTTGAGGCTAGATTATAAGATAGAAATGTGTCAAAATCAATCAAAGCATTTACACAATTTCGAAAATTTCAATTTCTGAGAGGTGTCAAAGCTTTAACACTATTTCTACTTGATTTTTTGTTTCTTTTGCATTGCTTATTATTAATTTCAGCTTTAAACAGGACAATATGACAAATATTGCTTAGAAGTTTTAAAGTCTGTTGGAAGCACTGACAATCAGCACCTGTCCATAGACATAAATTTTAATCTTTTCTTGGAATTGTTATCATAACTTAGTTAAAACCGGAATTGGAGTACAATTAAATAAAATTTTTACAGAATTTATAATAACATTACATAACTTAACCTTAAGAAAGTATTCGATTTTTATTCTCATTTAATCATAAAAAGAACACAATAATTATTTTATGACAAATTAGATTATTTTATACCGATGCTTATTGTTAGTAAATAAAACCAGGATCGAATATTTGTTGATTAGATAACCCTGATATTGTAATAAAAAAGACAATATTTGTCGAATAAGCTTAAGAGGTTATAAATCACGGCGCATTAAGGAATCTGTTTTTAATCGCACAATAATATCATTATCGTATAATGAACACCGTTTTTCCTGCAATTAAATTGTAGCTCTCCTTTTAAGCGGTGATAAATCCGGGTATTTAATTTTATATGTTGCAGTGATTGAAATAGCAAAGCCAATAAAAGATAATAAGTAAATATAATTTGCTTAATATAATCGTTTCTGAGATTTTATTGCTATAATAGTTTATCTGATGCAAATTTAGCTCAGCTGTCGTTAGTATTTACTTAAATATTAATGTATAGAATATATAATTTATTAGATTATTGAACTGTTTCTAGGTGTTTTGTTCTAAAAGAATTCTATCCTTAAGAATTGGCATGTATTTGTTTATGTTTTTATGTAAATGTACAGTTTTCTTGGAAATTTTATGTAAGGTAATACATTTTTGCAAACGCAAAAAAGTATAATTCCACACATATCTTATAGCCAAGTAGTTGTGGTAAGTTGTCAAGCAATTCACTAAAAATTTCCCCTAGAAAAAGAAAATGCAGACTTTTATATTAGTAGACCTTCAGTAAGTACTAGAAAATTATAATATGCCATTATGAAGTTGAGGCCACTGCTTAGAAGTTAGACTTTAGTTCCACAAACTCATAAAACGGTATTTTGCCTTGGTCAGTGGATTAATTCAATACTTAATGTTTATATTAAGATGTTTTTATGGTTGATAGTATTTCTATTTTACCTGAAATTAGATTTTAGCGTTTTTCTTCGTTGCCATCGAATTTTCATAGATGGCAGGTGAATAGAAACAATGCCGTATGATCACAAACCTAACCCTAGCAGCGAACCCTATGTAAAAGCCCAGAAAGGGGTCATAGAGAAAGCAAAACAAGATATTTTAATTAGAGAAATGTCATATAGGAAAGCAACAATCGAACACTGGATGAAACGAAACTAGTTTGAAAAGGGACGTCTTTCCTAGTCCTCTTTCCAAACTCATTGCTGAAATTTCAAAAAATGCCGATAAAAATATAAAAGCAGGTTTTCTCAAATGTGGGATTTGTCCAGTAGACAAAGATCTAAAGACAAAGGTTCTTCGTACTTTACCAGAAGGGCTTCCACCACAGGAAGCAGAAATCCATCAGCAAATACAACATTCATTTCTGAATCTATGGAAAGAAATGATATTTGACAAGAAAAGTTTTTTTTCTGGAAAGAGTGTTAATTTAGATAAAAATGACACTGACTCATCAAAAGCCTTATATGATAATTGTACACCTACTCCCTCGTCAGATGAATCCAACGATTTTGAGTATATTTATCATAAAGAAAATGAAATGGAGCAATTGAGGGAGCAACGTACCCACCCTATTTCAGAACTCAAAATTGATGAGTAGGTATATAGATACTAGTTTTCCTGTGCCTGGAGCGTCAGCTTCCAAACACGCATTTCGTTATTTTATAGCTAAAATAAGTAAAATAAAATAATCAAACGGCTTTATTATGCAGTTGTTTTTTACGTGGAAACTGCAATAACGGCTTTGTTTATGCCTTTTCTAATCTTCTTGATGAGTGCCAAATTTCTTTCCATCAAATTAAAGCAAGGATCGATCCTCCAAAAAATTACGGACGGGGTCTGTTCAGGTTACATTTAACATTCTTCATTTTGTCAAAACATATTTGAATTTAGGTGCATTACTTTTTTTGAGGTAGTGGATATATGGGGAGAAGCGTTTTTACCTATTGCTTTGACGAAGATGTTCATTAGGCCTAATTTTATGTGGAACAGTAGTATTTTATAAGGCCCAGAAGTATATCGTATTCTGATCAGCCATTGTCTACGTGCAAGGGTAATGATACTGTCTAAAGCCCATTTAAAATGGCACCATTGCCAATTACAAGAACATATAAAATAAAATTGGTTAATGTACAAAAAGTCTGAAACTTATTCGTTTGGTTATCCATCTACGTGGTTTTAATGTGTGAATGCCAAAACACACACACGTGACGGAAAATTCAAAGATGCTGGTGCAGTAAAGGTATTATCAATAAATCATTTCATTTCTAGTATTGCCCATCACTACCTACTCTTGTTTCTCTGCCAGCCTAATAATTTGTGGATGCGCCAAAAACTCTCATGGTCGTTTGAGGTAAATCATTTATCTAGCATCTTCATAAGAAATAAAGCGTTTGTCAATAAGTACAGGTACGTAACAGTCCAACTTTATAAGTCAAGTACACCTCTGAATCATTTTCTTAAGCATCATAAAGCAAAATTACTTAGGACAAAATTATAATTATTTCAATTTTAGGAATAATGCATTGAGGAACTAATACCACTTGGAATTGTTTAAGTTTTTATCGCTGAAGAATGTGGGGGTGAAGTTAGAAAACATTTTTCATCATCTGGCCAAACTTTTGAACAATCCTGAAGAAACCGCACGTAACATTTTGATAAATTTTTCACGCAAACTTCGATTCAAATTTATCCATTGTTATCAGTAAATCAGACCAAACACAGAGTCCACAACCGTTTGGTTTTAACTGACTAACATCTTTATGATTTTGAAAAATTGGAATATGTAGATGATCATTTTGACTATAAGTCAACATAGATTAATAGAGTCACAGTTTTTTCTGAACACCGACTACTGATAATGACCACAAATACTGTTGGTTGTTAGAAATGGATGTGCTTTTTCAATATA
This sequence comes from Popillia japonica, assembly GCA_004785975.1. Lineage (NCBI taxonomy): Eukaryota > Metazoa > Arthropoda > Insecta > Coleoptera > Scarabaeidae > Popillia > Popillia japonica. The sequence continues at coordinate 8,389 of SMLS01072043.1, forward strand.
TTGGTCACAATTCATTACGAAGATGATATTGACCATAAGGTGCAAAATATTTAAGTTGAACTCGTGAATGAAGTGATACTACAGATCAATATTGGGCAACTGAAAATGATGAAAAGGACTTTCCTGAGAGGTGTTAGGGTATATTCATAAACCCTATGGTAAAAAAAACTACCTGTCTATGAAATACATATGCTCAATTTTTGAAAGGCAGTATTGGGTTCCAAGAGTGTGTAGGCTTTAGCTAATTAAGTTTAATTTTTCTGGAAGTTTGTAAGCTTGAAGACCTTATTGTTCTACAAATGAAATTTGAAAACTGTTTTGATCAAAGCTCATCGACATCATTTTAAAGCACAATATTTAGCGCCCAATTCTAGCAAGTCAAGGTTATCTCTATTTCAGTTTATTTAACCTGAAGCACTAAGAATTTATTCAACTGAGAGAGCATATAACTTAATGAAAATGTTCCCATGCCAATAAATTTTCGTCGTATTTCTCCATGCATTGTTTCAAGTACAAAATGGCAGGTTTTAGCTTTTTAACTTCACAGATTTCTCGTTTTCCTTTCGAATGAAAAGGGCTCAAAATTATAAATGATGTAGCCAATTTTAACGAACTACCATCAGTCCTAAACTTGTATAAGAGAGCAAGAGCAAACTTTGGACAACCTAGAAAAACCGCAGTTTAGCGTTTACATGTACATAGCAACAAGATGAAGTAAAGAAAAACTAAAGATACAGAGAGATATTACTGGCATTTAAAATCCAGTTTCAAAACTGTGATAGCCTTCTACCTTATCTAATTTCTTACCCAAATTCGATCCATAATCCTTTAAAACACAACTAATATCCACCAACACATTTCACACATCACGAGACTTTCCAATATCTAATTATTATATTTTACCTTCACAACCAATTTTATTTCAAAAAAAATCAATTTCTCTAATTAGTCCTTTAAACCGCAAATCCAACATGCACGAACTCCTGCAACGTATCCAGATGGACTTTTTTATACGCGGGTGGTTTCTTCGATAACCGATGCGTTTTTAAAACACTACAATGACCGATCAAGTATAGCCGTACAATGCTTAACCCCCCGAGTCTTTTTCCTGCCTGCCTCCACACCGCAATAACACCCCCCTGGCTGATGAGGGTGTCATCTAACTGCGTATGCATATCGGCTCTACATGCTGGTGATCATGATGAGAGGATATTCCTTATTCGTGTACGCTTGACTTGGCCGGCGAACTTGGTGGAAGCGACACATGAACGGACAACGCGTATCAAATGGACTCTCTCATTTGGTTCTTGTGAATGTGTTGTGTATCTAGACATAGTAGAAGTTTGACACCGTATAGGTATATTACAATATGTATATAGACATGTATAGTGTCGTATGTACATTCACCTTTGTTATAAATATAACGAGTGTTCCAAAAAAAAGGAACTACACAAAATGAATGAATTAATGAAAACCAAAGAAAGAAGGTAATAGACTTCATTGGGGTCCCCCAATGCTGGTGCTCAATTCACTAATTTTAATAACAGTTTTTCTACTTTTAACAAAACATACCATCCATTCATTCATTGCTCCACGAATGCCCCCATACAGTGCAGAAAAAATGACAGAGAAAGTCAAAACCCTTAGAGATCGAATATATTTGGGGCAACATAGCGCCCCTAAATTGGTCCCGTCCTAAATATATTGGACGCACTCCGCAATTTCCGTTTGAAAATTGAGAATGAGTTGCAACATCAAATTTGATAAGAAAAGAAGAAGTTTTATCTGCGACTACTCTTTCAATAATCTCAGAAATTGTGCTTTAAAGGGAAATAGATCCAAGTGGAAATTCATATCACCCAGATATTGGGATATTTCCTGTAAACATTGTTTTAGGACACCAACACTAACCTCATCCAAGCTAGTTGATTTTTTATGCGGTAATCTACTGATTACTTGTTGAATATGAGGACCAGTTACCGGGTGAAAAAAACATTTTTTGCTCAATCAATTTAGCTAGAGTGCAATGCTATCGCCAATCAATAGTAAAATTTGCAAATGCAATTAAAACTACATTGAATGTAGCTCTTGTCCAAAGTTGGGCAAATGTTTTTGACAATCTGTGGGACTATAATGACGCTATTGTACTATCCATTCCATATATGACGTCAAAATGTCGTCTTGTCAGGTACTAAAACGTAACAAACAGGAATTTAAGCTTCCCCAATTTATAGTCCATGCTTAAAGTTGCGCCGATGATTAAGATCGCTATTTTGACATGGCAAAATGTGTCAAAACCACCTGCTCAAAGCATCTGCACTATCTTAAGCATGAGTTTTAAATTTGGGAGACAGTGAAAAACTATCTAAGCAAGTGTTAGAATCTCTTTTAGTCGATGAGAGATATCATGCACTCCGTTTAAGATTCTGATATATTGATTGGATCCTTTCAAATGAACTCTGCGGTAAAAGTGTTAAGATTTTATCTAAATAGTTTCTGACACAAACATCAGCATGTAGTGATGTCTCCTAAGAACAGGATCATGACGAAATTAATCGATTAATTCTAATGGAGACTATATCTAAATAGGAATTAGATGTAATTTTTTACAGAAAGAAATTTTATTTCTATTTAGTGTCTTACTATTAAGCCATTAAAGATAACCATTGCCTTATCTATCTGAATCTCTTGTGGTAACTGCTGAAGCAAACTTTCATGGGTGCCGTTTATTGCTTTCTAGAACGAATTTTGTTATAGGTTAAACCAAATATGACGCAATCCTGCATCATTAATAATTCAACCATAGTGAATCAACTGCAAAACTGTCAAAACAAAAAATTAAGGATTGATAAAAATCATGAGCTCCTATGGGCTAAACTGTCTACTGAGGTTAGGTGCCACAGTGTTGTATTATCTAAAGAAATGTCTGAGGCAAAATATTTAGGCCGAATGTGCACAGTTAATGGAATAGAATATTAAAGCCAATGTTGACTCCAGGATGAAGTTCTATCATGTTGAGCTAAGGTCAACATGTCAGACAAATGAGCTGCTGTGAACGCATTTACTGGTATTAATACGTTTAATAGTATTCTGATCAATCTCTTTGATGTATCGCCAAAAACTGACAAAGATATCTTTAAATGTCGCCATAAACATTGGCGTTGACAGGTGAATTTGCCATTTAGAAGCCTGATGTCATCAGCATACTGCAAAAGGACTGATGATGATTGATGTCTAATAAGAACAGCATTGGTGAGCAAATGGAGCCTTGAAGAATGCCATGCAACAGATTCATAACACATAGGATCTCACTGGATATAATTTCTTATTTTTGGAGGTAGTCAGCCCACAAGCTGGCAAGTAGCTCTTTGATCTGCTCCTTATGAGCTTTTGAAATCCTGGAATCGTCTTTAATTGGTGATTGGGCCCCCTTTTCTTTGAACTATACCACCCTACTTTTTTGCTCCCCACCACCAGTGCCAGAATTAGGAATTTGGAAAATGTGGATCACTGGCTTCTCGTGTCCTATTGGTCTTGATTTTGATTTTGTTGTACAAACCACTTCGCATAGATGGTATACCTCTATAACCTGTGACCAACCAACAGATTTTCATCGTTTTGAACGACCAAAATATGTCTTAAGGCGAAATTTTTTTTCCTTGACGTAAGACTGAACCTACACAAATTCTTCGATGTATTATTGAAATTTGCTCAGAATTTATCAAATAAATCGCAATTTTCTTCAAAATCAACAATAAAGAACCCAATTTTTGCCACTTCAACCAAAAAAAAGCGCAAAAGTTGACTAATAATGCATGAATATATCTATAAAGTTTCTTGTTAGCAGGAATAATTTTCTCCCTAACTGTAAATGCATATTTCGCGAGAACTATTCTCAAAAGTATCCCACACCGCACCGAGAAAGTCAGTCGTTCACGAGATACGCCAGGACGAAATCCGATACACTTACACACATCACATCGTCTCGTCTACGTTGGAACGTTGGTATTCGTTTCTCGGATATTGGTATAACAAATATGTGCCCGCTATGGGAGTATGAGTGCTCATAATTCGAGTAGGAAGTACACCTAACATGGTGGGAACATTATTTTCTATCTCAGGTGAAGCGATCTTGTTCAGAATTCAGAATGGATTTCTGTCGTTGTGCTGGTTGTTTTATCGACGAATCCGGTGTACTTTTGTCTTACGGTTAGATTAAACGGCAGTGCGCGCCCAGGGGTGGATGCCAAGTTACCCTATTGGTTGCTAGGGTAGCGAGTATCGTTAAGGGTAGATTTGACTCCACCTATATCGGTGTTAGACGTGGTAGTATATACAGGCCGGTTAGAAATATATGAAACTTGTTCTTGTTCTGCTTGAAACGCATTTAAAATTTGCGATGTACCCATTAGTATTATGCAAGTATTTTTTTCAAACGTATTATCGAAGTATTTTGTCCTTTTTTGAAGATATTTTCAAAAAGTGTTTTTGGGAGATTCAACAGATGCTTTATGGGTCAAAAATAGATGCCCATATGGTTTAGGTTTGACATTTCTATGCGACAAGAAATTTTTGAACGAAAAAGTCTAGTGAATATGTATAATGAAGCAAAAATCTAATTTTTTCCTGAAATTATCAATGAGGCAATGTCTGGTCTAAGGATTTTCCTAGTTTTCCATTCATAAGTTTTGGGAAATAAACCTTCCGCCAAGTATGAGAGAGCCACGGGAGTTGATATTGAAATAATAGGGAATGGCGAAATAGGTCAACTACAAAGAATTCAATGTTTCTCAAGTCATACCTCCTGGAAAACCCAAAAGCCTACATAAACGTTAAAGAAGGTACCAAACACTTGAATCGTTTTACAACGATGCTTCCCCAAACAAAGGAACAGACTATAATAGAAGACGTCCAAGAATTAGTGAGAGTGATATTGGAACCGTTGAAGAATGACGTCAAAAGATAACCTGATGATCCCCAGAGGAATTGATTCAAAAACAGTAAAGAAGAGGTTAAAAGTTTGTAAAATATGGATCAGTTGCCAGACTTACCGAAAGTGATCTCATATAGTTTGTGTGGTGCTATCAGTAAGAATAAAGCTTTAGATTGTTTTTATTTTGATTATTTTAAGAAGAATTTAGACATGCTGTGTCTCTATCCTCATCACTAATTCCGATAAAAATTGTGGTCCTTCTCTAAAAGTTTTATCATTTGCTGCTCAATCGTGTAGCTTGCCATGGTGATTTGGCATCAGTAACTGAATAAGCAAAAGAAGATTGCACAGACGCCACCAGAACAACTTGGTCGCCAGAGGCTGTGAATATCGACCCACCCTTCATGGAAAATCCTTTAGATGAGGAATAATGAGAACAAACAAGGGTGGTAGTCGTACCTACAATTCAGAAACGAATCCTTGTAATATAAGCACTCCAATTGTCTAAGACTAAAGAAGTTACACAGCCACAGCCTAGATCTAACTAAATATAGTAAAGAACTATAGAGGACAAACAGAAGAATTTGGAGAAGCTTCTAACAAGCTTGCAGCTTCAATTCTTCATAAACTCCTATCAAAACATCAAACTAACGGATTAGATTTCCTGCAGATAAAATTGCATTACGGCAAAATGTTTGTTTGCTTTTCCACAAAATAAGATAAAAATTTGTTTGGTAAGATATTCACTCCTAATAACATCCAACAGGCTATAAAACACTTTAATCGTGCAATGCATAGAACCACTGAGCTACCAGACAAACCAATCTACAACAAGCAGACAACAAAATGAAATCCTTTTACACCTTACAAGTGTATATGAATGAGTTAGAAAACGTGGCTAAATTTCACACCCCCATCAGCCTGTCCACTGTTCCACTGTTTACATGAAAATCAATGGAAAAATTAAAGACATCCACGTTAGAAATGCGCTTCTCTATAGAAATTGCGTTATCTGGCCCGTAAAATTGAAAAGATGAGGAATTGTAAAAAAGGAAATAGCTCTGTGGCAATTTATGAAGCACAGAAAGCAGAATAATATTTCCAAAAATAGGAGAGGCAGAGTGGTAACCATAAACAAATGCCCCCAGAGTCCCTAACTCATCTTACTTTTAGTGTGGGGTGGGTATTATGCAGTGATCATTGTAAAGACCTGAACATCAATCTATACAAAATAGCTGTGGCGCTTTCAAATCTCTAGGCGGTACCCACAATGGGAACAATTTCAAAAATTTGGACATTCTGTCAACACTGATTGACTTGCTGAAATAATGTTTTAACTGTGAATAATTTGTTCTTACATCATTTGGAAGCAGGTAAGACTAGGATTCAAGCAAAAATTGTCTTTAACTTTATTTTTAAACATATTTATGTAGAACAATATTTACTTTACAATTCTCATTTATTTATAGACTCCATGTTATATACCTACTACGCTTTATAAGGGATTTTGCTCTATATTAACCTGGGACTTCCAGTTCATTGATCAGTTTAGAATTATTCAGGTGGACGGAGGTTGAAGTCAGATGGATAGCGGATACGTTGCCCTGGTGCGGTCTTTTTTTTCTCCATATTGAATACAGAAAGGGTGTTATTTCCATTGCTATTCTAGCGTATCAGTTGCGTTCGATCACGGGAAACTGAAAGGAAATTCGATATCAGGAGCAGGATATTACCACCAGAATAGAATTCCACATTTATGTTATTTTATTTACAGAAATAGCAAGCATACTTCATTAACTGTTTTAATTAGATATTAAGTCAAGATAAGTGAATACATGGATGTAATATGATTTATTTCCAAGACGATTATGAGTGTGTATGGAGAACATGACTATTAATATAATTAAACTGCAGATAAGAAGGAGGTAAGGAATTAATGTATAATCGATCAATTTATGTGTTATCGTAATATTTTCGCATTACTGACAAAGCTAGATGACCCTTACTTACTGCAAATTCAAATTAGTGTGATTTATGATTCAATACTATAGCGCCATTTACAATTTTAGATAAGGATAATGACAAAATACTTGCAGAGAATTTCTAATTTCAAGCTCATTCATATCACATGCACAAATCAAAACAAAATCATGAGTTCTGATTTGTTTCTTAATTGTCTTGTTGGCCGCCAAATACCTCCGAAGCACTATCAGTAAAAGATTTGAAGTTGTCTTTAGAAGATGTAAATTCCTCGGGTTTCCTCTGTTATTGAAAGAAAATGTGGAAAAAATTGGCTAAAATTAAAGTCTAACGTTCTATCAGACTTAAAAAAAAAGTAGTAGGTATCATCCTTTTGAATGCAAGTAAAGATCTCGCACAGGTTCCACAAAACTTCCCAGTGACTAGAACCATGCAGAGGAAGGGAATAGATATTGGACAGATGCATGACACACTGGAGAAAGAGTGGTCATCAATGATATTTTACTAGATAGGAAACTAGGTTTGGAAGAAATTTTTGAAGAAGACCAAGATCAAGACAAGAGAATCCGATGAAGAATGTGCAGTGATAGGAATGGATAGGTCTTTAGAAGATAAGTAGTAGGCGACTATGTTTCGGTGAAAACAAACAAACGAGAGATACAGTTTCGGGGAAGAATCTTGCAGATTGTAATGAATGATGATTGTATGATGAAATTTCTAAGGAAAAGGATTAATTCAAAAGAAGACTATATTGTATATTCCCAAGTTTATCAAAATCCAGAAAATTTCCAAACACCAAATCATCCAGCTGGTCAAATTTTTTCGATCAATAATAAGAACAATGAAGATCAGAAATAGTACATAAATGAACGCGGAATTGTCTCACTTTACGGTAGCTTATTACAGATATTGGATGGAATTATTGCCATTTCCTATAAGCCCTCTTCAGGAATTCGCGAAATCTCATGCAAAAATTTTAAAATGTATTGCAGACATTTTTTCATCTTCTTTAGCAGCTTTAAATAACTTTTTCAAAACGAAAGTCCTTCCTAAATCATTAGAGGCTGCCAAAATAGTGCCTGTAAATAAAAGAGTAAATATAAAGTTATTTTAATATTTATATTACTAAATTAGAATTTAACATTTGTCGTTTAAGAAAAAAAATGCATAGATCGAAAGAAGTAATAGTTGGGAGATACCAGATCTAAAAAAGCTGGATAAGTTTTTGGCGCTCCTCAATTTTTAATAAATCTACGTACCTCTGCTTCAATTGATTGGCAACATAAATGAATAGCAGTTGTGTAACAACACGTCAAATAAACATTTTCAAACAATCTTTCTCAATATACTTCGCAAAAAAATCGTATGGAACCCTTTCTGATTCAGCAGCAATTTTTTAGGAGATGGATTTCGAGTTCGAGACATTTTCTTTGTAAAAAGGACATAGGTACTACGTAATTGGGATTATCATGCACCAAAACAATGCTATCACTTTCAACAAAGTAGTTGGCGGCACATTATTTGGATTGGATTTAGAAATAGGCATAAATCTGCTTCATAATTGGTTATTTGCAGAATGACATCTTTTCTAAATTTATTAAGAAGAAGTTGGTTAGGAAGAGCCAAAATTTGAATGCAACTTTTCAGGACCCTTAGTAACCGCATTGAATGATGTTTGAGTGATGATGTTGCTATGAAAACAAGTCTTTAGCTGACCTTTCATTGCATACACTATCAACTTCTTCCATTATTTTCTGAAGACTACTATACCATCTCTTTAAAAATTAGTCAAATCCTTCCACTTTCAGATCGGAAAGCTCCCAACGAAAACATCTCACCAAAGACCACAAACTATAAGACATGTTTTTTTTGTCCAGTATGCAAAACCGATGCTTCTACTGGAAAGAAAAGTAAGTGGAGGGATCAAAGCAACGGAATCCCCCAAGAAAGTAACCTATCGCCAATACGCTTATCAATATCTACACTAATGGCCAACCAATCAGTGAAGATTCAAACGCTTCATTTACGCTAGCGATATCGCCATAACAGTACAAGCCAAGAATTTTGACACAGTTGAACCCACACTTAACCCAAACCCAACTGAGTGCTTTCAAGTGGCACGGAAACGATATTGAACACACAGATTTACCAATTTAGCTCGATATCACATTGGACCACACCCTCACCAATAAGCAGCACTATGTGCAGATAAGCCAAAAGCTTATGACTAGGATCAACGTCTTTGAAAAGCTAGCGACCAGTAAGTGGGGAGCTCGATCCTCCATACTTGAAATCATGAAAATATCAACGCATATTTTTCTACTGTAAAATACCCATGTCAAGTATGGGACAGATCAAAGCATACTGAAGAAATTGATAATGCCTTGAATAATACGGGCTGAATTATAACTGGACGCATGAAAGCAACACCTTCACCAGCACTCTACAAAACACCAGGATTTGCCTGTCTCCAGAAACGTCGTCAGGTCACAGAACACAAGAAAATTTTAAGCACCCCTTTGATGAAAAACAGCCTTTATACGACAACTATACATACATATATGTGATTCCTGGAAGAAAAGATAGACGAAGAACTTCCAGACTACCCCATACGCCAAGGAAACCCTAACTAAATAGGAATTGGGGAATATGGCAAACAAATACAGGAAGATGATTCACCTGACGATCTGCAGGAACCGCCCAAACACTTGCTCACCCAAGGATTTATGGAATGTTGAAGAGAAAGAGACGACGCTCAAAACATGATACATAGATTTGAATAAGAAAAGGTAAAGACTGGTGATCAGTCGATTTCGAATTTTTGGTCATCTGGAACGGATTTCTAACGTCAGAGCCATACAACGGATTATTCGTCCACGGTTCTAGAACACTCCTGTAAGTACGTATAGATTTAAAAACCCGAAATAACAAAGAAGCCAAACTCAAGTTTGACACAAAAATCATCATTTAATGTTATAAATGCTCGACATATATTGGCGAAACAGAAACGTGGGATAAAGTTTTAATATTTTAGTCAAGTTGTTGTATAAGGAATGGAAAATGTGAAAAAAGAAAGGAAGCCAAATAATATTATATGTCTACAGAGTATTTTGCAATTAGAAAATGGAAAATATATATTATCCTTGTAGCAGTTTTTATAAATGTCAACAAGTAATACAAAAGGCAGCTAATTATCGATCAGTCCACTATAAGGATTCCCAAGAAGTTCGCCGAATCGTGCTCGGAACTTGAGGGTTTTCCAAACCACGCTTTTATTAAATTAAAAGTAGGAGCAGTATCGACGCTAGTATACGTTTTAATCGCAAGGCTAAAGAGGAGCGAGAAAAGAAAAGTAGGGACAAATTGCATCGAGAATCCTTCACAACTTTCGAAGACGGAAAAAATATATACATATATGTACAATATCACAGTTGAAAATTAAATTCGAGGAACTGAAAGATATTAATGATAAAAAATAATTTAATAAAACTGTAGGTATACTGTTCTTGATGATATATTCGCATTCTTTCTTAATCTATGTACACAATTCATCGTTAACAATCAACACAATAAATTGTAGTGATTTTCAATTTACCCCATGCCAATTAGATCAATTCACTGTAACGCAAACAAACTCTACCTGCAGAATACGACGTGCTTACCCCGACGCCGCAGTCTAACCAACTTTATCCCTAAAACAAATACAGGTGTAACATCATTTCACCGCAGATACATTCATACATGTAATCTATATTATGTAAACGAGAATTATTATGGTGGTGATTAAAACAGGAGCTGTTGTCATGTCAACGTTTGACGTGACAGCGGTAGCCGGCACTTGCCTAAACACAATTTTGTTTATTCAGCATTTTGAAAGTATTGGTTTGGAAAACGTGACTGACGTAGCGGATGTAAGAAGAAACACGTGCTGCTATACTCGTAATATAGGATAATACAAAATGTAATTTATTACACTTAAATGAAAGATTATATTCAGAAGAACCAAATTTTATTTTCAATAAATTACAGATATAGTGAAAGAATAAATTCCCCTATATGTAGGTACATATTACGTAGGTATATGCTTGACAGATTATAACGTCAAAAAACCGCAATATCTAAGTTTCAGACCAAAATTTAATATACTAAAATGTTCTCAATAGGTATTATAGGCCTATCGCTTCGTCAAAAGGCCATGTAATTTGTCTGCTGCTAGTCACGTGTCAGTGGTAGACACAAGCATATCAGTTACCGCCCCATTTTAGATCAAATAGTGTAGATTATCGCTATTGAATAACATAACATCCAAGATTTAAGATAATTATCAACTATTTCATGGGCGGTTAGTACTTTTAGTCGATTGCAGCTTATTCAAATAAAGCTAAGACTACTGTGCGAGCTTGTGGGAAATTTAATTAAGAAGGGACTCAATATTTTCAATCAGCAAAAAGGTTTTATAACTTCTACCTTTTTTAAAGTATAGGTCAAATTTCACACTTAACAATAATATTTTTTCAACTGTGGTAACAGTCACACTGCTTCGATAAAGTAACTGGTATATACTTATACTGTAGCATAGGAGATATAGCGAAGATATTTAGACAGATTGCAGTGGCGTAATGTATGGCGAGCGAAGCTGAGTGGGCCAAGTAAAATTGTTCCCCATCAAATTAATAAACCTAGCTAAAATGACTGTCACAAAAAAATCGAAATATGGAAAATTGAAAAATTCGAGGTTGAACAAGGCTTGGGACAGGGAGACAGAATAAAGATAAGAGGAAATAGCCATGAAAGAACATAAATGGAAGCAAGAATAACAAAAGTAATCCAAAAGTATGAAATATTAAGGAGACTAATGTAATCGAGCTTCGTATCTAGAAATCCAAGAAAACTATATAAAACTTACAATTATCTATCCGTGCAAAACGTGAGTTTTGGAAAAAATGGAAGATGAAAGGTGGAGATCTGGAAGAGAAAAACGCTCCAAGCGATATATAAAAGAGTCACTTGGGAGGAAGGATGGAGAAGACGAATAAATGTAAAACTTGTATAAGGAATCAAAAATAACAACAATGGCTGGAAAATGTACAGAAACAGAAAAAATAGAATGCCCAGAATGATATAAAGGAGGAAGCCGGCAGGGGAAAAGAAGGGCAGACCTCGGAAAAGATGGTTAAGCAGCACCCAGGACAATCTCCGAAGAATGAACGTCATGGACTGAAGAGAGAAGGCAATGGACACAAGGGAGTAAAGGAGAATAGTGAAATTATAGACCTGATAAGATAAAATTTAAAGTGGAAATAAGGCCATATTAGGACTCCAATAAAAAAAAAAAACACCAGCCCAGTTGATGTGCTCGAGCTTGTATTGACGTGCTGGACAAAATGGTTCTTGAACACTTCTAGCATACCATTCAGAATTGACCGTTCTACGTTGCTCTAATGGAACGGGGGGGAGGGGGAGGGGCACGTCCAGTTATTCCGAAAAATGAGGCGACCATTTAGTTTAAAGTGCTTCGTGTACGAACAACTTTTGTTCAATTTTGGTCGTCTTGAAAGAGCCATTTGATCAATTGTTTAGTTTCGGGTTCATATACATATGCGTCTTTTGTAGCAGCGCGATTAAATTTTTTCAACATTTCTTTGCACTAATGGACACGAGCGATTATCAAATTATGCAGTATCCAACACAGACAAATCTTTTCAACGACGAAACATCAACGCAATATTGAATATGTGCGAGTAGAACTAATGCACAAGTATGCCTCAATCTCATAGTTACGATTTAATTCAGTTTTTTTACCAAGATGAGAGTTTCAAATATCTGTGTAAACAACACAAATAGCACTCGTACATGTGACAATACGTTCTGAGTAGAATGCATATTAAAAATGTCAAACTTTATGACGACAATATCAGATTCGATATATTCACATCAGTGCTGCCATATCTTAAAACTTAAATAGGAGCTCTCGTACAACTTTTATTGAACAACACTTCATTTGGTAGACTAATTATTGTGATCGTACTCCCTCTAGCGGGCTAAAGCAGAAGTAGCACTAAGCGTACCTACTTCCCAGAGATAATGCCAGACATTTAAGAGATGCAATTCACGGATTCCTACTAAATGCAGTGGCCATTTACGTTTAGCCGTACAGTTCTCCCTTTATTTTTCTATTGAATGTCAATATACCTATTATAAACATCAAATATTATACAATATTTAGTTTTGGATTAGAGACGCAGAATATAAATGAGAAGCATTTAAAAAAATCTTAAAACCACAGCAACAATAGAAATAATCTCTCAAGGCTCTACAGCACTTTGAGGCATTTTACTAGTTAAAAACTGACGTCACACTCATGGGATATTGTTTGTAATGAAACACGAAACTGCAGATTTAACGCAATTATTTTTGTGATCGATGCAATACTTAAGCGAAGAATACTTTGTAAATACTTCTTTTCAATTTTTCACTCTCAACCTTCAGATTTTCATTTGCTGCATACATCGAAATGTATTTAGAAATAGCTAAGCAAACATTACCTGACCAATTGTAGTCACGTTATCAAGAAAACTGAAGAGAACTCGAAAGAGAATTGAAGCATGATGATGGTAAACTTTAGTCAAGTTTAATATGCATAAACAGTAGGAACAGTGTAAGGTGTAATAATAAAACACAACAACCATGGTTCAAAACTTTATGTCAAACAAACTCTTTCAACTGCACTTACAGGTAACATTGGAGTGCCTGCTTTATACCATCAATTAAACAAGATACATTCAACGCTTGAAATGGTTTGCCCACGTATATGAACTTTTGAACAGTTGAACGGTTATGTTTTTCTTTATACTGTAATATATTAGAAGTGAATAAGGGATCATAGTGATTTCAGATCAAAACATCAAGACAATAATTGCCACATGTAGATATAAAGGAAATAAAAATATCAATTGCAAATATATACACATATAATAATCGATCAAAAAAAATCATCGTAAATGATACAATAACAACCAATAATCAATAAAATCATCCAAGTTTTGCAATAATCTCAAAATCGAAATATACAAATAAAAATCGTATCGAATTAGATTCACAATGTATTGTCCCAAGTCTTCTAAAATCACCAAACTATCCTAAAATTTATATACTTTTTTTTTATTTACTTGCAATGAAATACTTTGATGCCCTGTTTTTAACCCACAAGAGCCGATAATAATACACATACATATAATATGAAGTTACTATGTTAATAACAGATATATTTCGATTAAAAAGTAAAATTCATAAGCTACTTATTCATGGTTTTTTTCTTTATCTCCGAAAATATCTAAATGTTAAGCGATAGATACAATACGTTTAGCTTTTTCCCACCTTCAAAAAATGGGTGAACAGGAAATCAAGAAAAAAAAAAATTACAAAATTAACATAAACAGATTCTCATCTGTTTGTTCAAACAAAATAATGCAATTACATATATTTATATTTAGTATAAGATTGAAATTGATTTCTTTAAAGTATTAAAACTAAGTGAGGGTATCTTTCACTTTGGATAATATGGATTACTATTTAAGAGATAGAAATTTGGATAGTAACAATCCATAAGCTCAGCAAAAACTGACTAAAATGAAGTTTTACTAGAAGTGCAGGAGAATTTCAATAAATTCTAGAGAAAGACAACCCCCCTTAAAGAAAAATTTGGATTATCAATTTCAAAAAAAGAACATGGAAGCAGTATATGAAAAAAAAACCTAAATACAATGATACAATTACATAGGAGTAGACATATTGAATAATAAGCATTGCTTCGTTTAATAAACGACAAAGAAATAAACAGAAAATACTATCATATTATTAACCCACTAAAAGAAAAATTACCAAAAAAAAGCTACAAATATTTTAAATACAAATAAAACAGAAAAAATATGGAAAAAAACTGAATTATATGGACAATTACATATATGAATAGAATGTCCAAAAATACACGCTAATATATCATATTACTTTTTTTTCTTTTTTAAATGTGAGCTAATGCTTTGAAGAAAAAATTCTCTACACATGTGGTTTTTTTTGTATATTATAAAGTTTTTCTTTATATTTAAGATTATGATAACCGCTATTTTCTTTATTTAATTAAAAAAGAAACAATAGTTGTCTTTTTAATTAGTCATATATTTTTTTGCATTTAAGATGAATTTGCAAGGAAAAAAAGCTCGGTGCCTCTTTTATTCATTTTTTTTAATATCATTTTTAAAAAATATTCAGCTCGTGTCTAAATAAAAAAGGGTTTATCACCACACGAAAACATAACAAGAGTGTGTGGCTCTTATACATATGTAAAATAGACACATAGTATAAATACAGTATTGTAATCAGTTTATATTTCTTTAATTTATGGACCAAATTCCATATAGAATACGGTTACAACCGATTTTATTATATTTTTTTCACTTTAGCAAAAGCGCAAGTCTGAATAATTTTCTTTACATTTTTTTCACATCGAATATGTGTGACAATTAACAAAGCAGGGCATTATACTAGGACCACTTTGTTTTGAATTACTTTTCTTTTTGTTTCATGTATTTTAAGTATTTTCAATAAGAATCATATCAATATAATTGGTAGAGTACGGGACATACTTTTAGTTTGTATTTTCTCAATCGTACATTCTGTCATTTTACTTATTTATGTTTAATATTATTTCTTTTCGAAAAATGTATTTTCTGACATGTAATAAGCATCATTTAGTGTTCTAAATATATAAGTTTATATTGTTTACAAGAATCGTGGATTTCTTTTTTTTTTGCATATAATCATTTATTTTTATTTCAGTTTAACTGAATTTATTACAATAAGAGATTTTCATGATTTTTTTGTTTTTGTTTCTTAAGCACTCTTTGAAATCATTTCGTGAATTTGTATTCTTTTTAATTATACTCTTTAAAACCTCACGCAGTGAACCATCGTCTTTCTGAAATAGTAGTTTTAGCAGATCAGATTCGACATGATATTAAATATTTATGTAAAATATGATGATAGTGCTCATAATCGCTAACTTCAAATGATTTAACATAACCAATCTCCAGCATTAAAGTAGATGAGAAGAAAAATTATCTTAACTTTATTGTGAAACTGATGTCATACACTACTGTGCAAAGTAATAGGTGTAAATGGTATTTTTGCATTACGCCAAGATAAATCAACATTATTTCTTGGAAAGCCCGGTAGTGTTTTCTATATTCCTAGCATACTTTCAGAGAACAATCTTGTTGGATCTATTGACAGCAAGTAATTTGTGTGTAAAAAAACGTGTGCAATGGTATAACTATTATAAAAACAGATTAAGAGAATGGAATGCGCAAAATTTAATGAACAGACAAATCAAAAATTTGTTTATTTTGAACGGATAGGGTAAAAACTTGTGCGATGACCAGCAGAAAAATATCTTTTCCGATACATGTACAATAAAAACAGTAAAACAGGGAGGCGGCAATATGGTTTGGGGTTGTTTTTCTTGGTATGACCTAGGTTAGGCCTATATTTAGGATGGAAGAAAAAATGACACAAACCAATTACATAAAAATATCGGAAAAAAGTTTGCTTCCTTACGTTGATAGGAAAATGCCGGGTTGGACATATCAACAGGATAATGTTCCTAAACACTACAGTCCAAAGTGGCAAAAGCTTGATTTTTGCTATATAGACTGAATGTTATGGTGTGGTCTGCTGTCACCAGACCTGAACCCTACCAAACATCTATGGGGTGATGTCAGAAAATTAATTCGGGTCAACTCCTCGAATCGCCAAGATGTGTGGCGAAAAATAAGGAATACATGATACTCGACGATTTCCAAGTGTCAAGATTTGGTGAAATCAATGCCACGCTAATTTTTTTCTCGTTTCGAACTTATTTCGAAACCTGTTTACTTTTATTAGTCACACCTATTATTTTGCACAATTTTGAACGCACACCTGTTTTTTCACACAGTGTACATGTAAATGACGTACAATGAGTGAGATTCTCATTAATGTTTAATAAAATTAAGTGCTATATTAACGTTATGTCGCGCAGCTGTCACAATTTTAATAGCTACCACCGTGTATCTATCAATTTTAACTATAAAAGCTTCTACAAGTAGAAAACGACCCAGTAAATGGTGCCTAAAGAACGACAATTATAATTAAAGTAGAAGTGGGATAGAATTTTTCACTAACGTTAATTGATTTTATCAATACAGGCATCAACGACTAGCAAATGTAGATATGATGTCACACACAAACGAAGAAAATAGTTTCAATATAACACACTTTTCTTTAAAAATTAATGAGCATCCCAGGGAAAGAATAAATGAGACAAGACCTTCACTTTCTCTCCCGAATAATTCTACCACAATGTAATTTTTATCCTACATCTAAACACTACATTGGGACTTATATTACACCAACATACTTTTCGGACATCGACACACAATCCAGTGATTTTTAGAAATATAATTACAGGTTCTGTTATATTTACCTTTGCATTTTGGTCCCTATTCTGTACATCGTAGTAGAATCTATATTTAAATGGAGTGTGACAAAATAAAGTCAATATATTAAATTAAAATTATGTCTTAGAATGTATTATAGAATTATATCAATAATACTGAAATTATATACCGTATTTTCTCGATTATAAAAGGTAATACATTTACGACTATGTAATACATGCTAAGATATGCTTTTGCTATTATAAAAAAATCCAATCAACTAGAGCCATACACCAGCATTTCTTAACATACCAATTAGATGAAATATAATAAATAATTGCAACTATACGATTAACAGTAAAAAACAATATTGTAGAAATCATATATGATAATCCTATAAAAAAAGCAATCATAAAACAATTTATAGAATCTGTTCTGCTAAAACGATGTCAATCGAAAACAGATCTAACTTTTTTATAAATTACCATAAATACAATACAATCACAGCAGCAATCTTCCCCCAGTCATATATAATTATTAATTAACAGATGTAACAAATATAGAAAAATATACATTTGCTCTTCAAACAATCAGTCGACGTTATCAATCCATTTTGTTGAACACAGCTCTCCAAAATAGGACAGTGCTGATGGTCCTTTTCCTAATACGTCGTTCTCTCCGGTACCTATCCAATCTCTCTTTTTATAATCGCTTGTTCACAGAGAACTTCACGATTTAATTTAATTCCTCGTCTATCACTTGAAGCTGGAAATGAGAACCGACAGTTCGTGTATTTCTAAAACTCAGCACCAACACTGCTCGTTTATTTTTTTGCAATTTATTATATTTTTCTCTTAAATAATCGTTGTCGAGCTACCACAGTATTTAAACTTTAATGTCACTTCTTAATATTAATATTACGGTCAGCACTTATCTTGAATCAGCTTGCGAAATCACTGTCCATTGTCTGATAAGCACTGAAAATCTCCTTGGTTTTGCTTCTAAATATATTTCCTTATGAAGGTATATATCCTATTCTCACACAATTAAGGCTCGCGGTATGGGAGACACTGAACTTATAAATATCTAGTATGCAATGATGAAAAAATTACGCTGTCCTCGTAAATAAGGCCAATAAATACTTAGAGCGCCTATTACAAAAAAAATGAATAGAAATAAAAACGTTCCAATCAAGATTAAAAAAAATCAAGTATAAAGTCGTAGAAATAGTTAAACACAAAACAAATGCACAATTGCACAAAACTACACTGGCATGATTAAATTGGGTGTCACTATTAGGGTATGCTTTTTCTATCGTTTGATGTGAATTTAATGTGAAGTAGTTTCCACTGGCGGACCGTCTCCTTGGCCGTGATGTTCTGAATTCTTGACGTCATCGTAAATTGTATCGTTAATAGATAACGATGCTAACGTTTCTTCTTTTAATACTTCGCTTGCCAAAACGTCTCTGAAATTATAAAACAAAAAAAACGAAATATTAAAAGAATCGATCGCCATTATATGATAGCAAAGAAATTATTGTTATAACTACTAAAATACTCTCAAATAGGTAATCTGACGATGCCTGCTAGGTCGAAACACGTCATTACTCAATAGTGGCAACCATAGACTACTATATGTACATATTTATTCTCCTGACCAAAAACAAGAATAACACAACGCAACTGACATAGTGAATAAAGAAAATGTTTCGTCTGATTAAGAAATTGGCTTTTTGAAGATATTTTCTCCTCTGAAATCTAAAATGAAATCAAAATGGGACACAGCAAATAGAACTGCAGAAAATTTTTTTGCCAATTTACCAGAAACGATGGTTGATGGTAATTAAAAACCGCACGTTTCGCTGACGAAGTTATCATCAGGAAATAATTATATTGAACTTTCCTAAATCGCTACATTTTAACCCATTTGTTGAGTCACCTGGGCGTTCCAAACGTAGAAAATCGGAAAGGTCGCGACATTCTGATGAGACCAAATGATTTTGAGGGAATCTGGGAATGCAGCGGCAGCAACCGTGGTTAAAGAAATCATCTCACCAGGGTATGGGGAAAAATATCGAAAAACAATGAGGAAGATTGAAGTAAAAACATGAAAAAGACGCCTAGATTCGCAAATAATACGAAATTATTAGAACAACTAATTCGAAGTTGTATCCTTGTTACGAGGTTTTATTGAGCGAAAAAATGCTATTCAGATAAAAACTCCATGAAGATATGTCACATTTTGAATATAAAATCGCTACCTTCCAGAATTCAAGGATTCAGAATGAAACATCAGAGATTTCAATAAAGCATAAGTCAAGCATAAGTGCTTGACAATGATAGATGGAAAAGTTTGCAAAGCAGCCACTCTAAACATCGACAATGCGGTGCTATATCCGTAACTAAAGTCAGGAAACATTCAATCATTTGAAGAGCGTACCAAAGAAAGTGGAAAAGACTTAGAATGTTTGAATCGTTATTATCTCTTGCATATAAAATACCAATACAAAAAGAGCATACTCAGAGTGCAGCTGACAAAGTTGCTATTAATGCTAAGAAGCCAGAAACTCAAAAGAAAAATTTATTCCAGCATTGACAGCAACACAAAATTTTGACGCATGGCGCTGCCATAGTCCAAACCTCCTTGATGCATACTGGCTCATTGCCAGAAGAAGCATTAGAGACAAGGTACAATCAGCGAAACGTCAAGACAAAGGATAGTTACGCGACAAGACCCGAAAAAACATATCTACTATGGATTAAGGTCGTGAAAGCCTACACTCCAGGTATAAATACTTTGGCGACTACATGTTTTGATATTCGCGAAAGTTTTCTAGAGACTAACGTATTTACGATGTTTTCTATAGGCTGCTACCAACATCTTTTAGTTTAGTTTAGTGCTGATGCGGGGAACATTTTTTTCCACGGAAGAACCCGTGTTGTCCTTTAACGACACTAAATAATTTTGGCCAAATTTTTTCTCCAAATCAACCTCTGAGTCGGCCAAATAAAATTGGACGCATTCTTGCGACAGATGAATATTTTATTAACATCAGTTGCAGTTATGCCCCTCCTCGAATTGTAAACACAAGCAAAAGTATTTATGTAGACTGTATTTCTTTAAAAGCAACAATAATATATTACTTTTATTGCATTACAGACATTTGTTCTTCTTCCAATCACACCCTAACAGCAATCGTTATGTCTGTAGGGTACTTGTAGGAAGGTATCCAGCTTGCTACTATGAAAAATATTATCCACACATTCTTACTTACCCACTTTCTGTCTTAACAGTCATTCCTCGTCCCTTTGGTGTATTGGAAACCTGCTTTTGTTTGTTGGCGGAAACCTTTTTCTTGGCTGGCTGAAATATCAAACAAAAAAGAAACCGAAATATTATACCGTATCTTACCACGATTGCGGCTAACTTACTTCACACTACTACCAACAAATCTAGGAAAACTTACATTGTTCTTTCGGTTCACATTAAAAGTGGGTGGGCCGGGTTTACGTTGACCGGCCCTGCCTCTTGGAAACTGTTGCGGTATAAATTGATTGTTGATACCACGACCGCGTCCTTGATAGCCTACTAACTGTGGTTGCTGTCTTATATTATTCTGATAGCCGTAGTTTGGTCCCCATGATCCAACAACCACGCCGGCGACTTGCAGTTGACCCCCACGCGCTGGAATTGGCCGTTGTCTGAGTGCAGCGGCGCCTCTAGTGGACGGTAACGGCATTGGCGGTAAGCAATTAGCTGGAGGCATCCCTTGACGCATCAAACCTAGAGGAGAATCTTGAAAAAATTAAAGTATGAGCTTTTAAGCGACGAATTAGATGTATCGCAAGCTAATAAATATATCAGTAATACCTGCAAAATGTGGTAACGGTGGTTTTGCAAATTTCACATCTAATCCTTCTAAAATTGCTTTCCTAAGCCGTTCAACCTTAACGACCCTTTCAATATGATTTTCACATAAATCAAGTAAACTTTTTACTTGAGCGGATCTGGCTAGAGTGTGATGGAATAATTTCCCATCGAAATACAACCACGGACAACACATTAACCACGGCAGAGGAGCACCACACGCATCGTTTGCAAGCAACGCCATCTCTACACCTTGCATAAAGATAGCAGCTAATTGAACACCTCGGCTGGTTACAACATTTAACTGCAAATGTAAATAACGATCAGCGTAATTCTCTTGCAGCTAAACATTACAAACCTACCGTTAATTCTTGTAAATACTGCACGTTCATTAAATCCGGATTATATGCTTGACATAAGAAGACGTCCAATTCATTTCTTCGCATTATTGGCCTCTCCAACGCCATGATATACCGTAAAACACATGCTAATACGAACATTTGCTGAGGTACATAGGCAGTATTTAAAATAAGGGGGGAATCAGAATTTAGGCACGACAGTAGCGCTCTCATTCTACATCTCTTATCATCTAAAGAGGGTCCGAACCACAGTCTTTGTAAGGTAGGCACAGCCCACGGTAATGGTTCCGCTCTAACTTCCTCAGCGTGTTGATATGGATTTGAGCGGCTGTAAACCCATTCTTTAACTATAATGTCTGGCGGTTGAGTATTTTCAGGTAACTCTCCTGCTTCTATAAGAAGCGATAATACGATTAAAAATTATATTAATTCAAACTAAATGGAAACTAACCCTTCTTCTTACTGTGAACGTATCTGTGGTGGTGTAAATTGAATAAAACTGCATAAACTCTCTGCCGAAGTAGTTGGTAAATTTCGTGAATTGGAGGGAATTCCCGGTTATTCTCGTCTTCCATCACGCAGGGTAAGCGCACTTCTTTAGTGCTTAAAACGTGCAAGATCCAAGGCGCCATTAACCCTTTTTGATGCCTTAGTGAAGCTGTACGTAATACATCTACCGAAACTGTCGGTGTTATCACGTTTATACAAGCTATAAGATTAATTAAGATCAACGTTATAAAGTAAAAAAATGTAACATTGAGAAATATATAAATGTCAGAAATCAGATTGAGAATTTAAACAAGAGATGAGCTTAAATCCGCACCCAGATAGCTATTAATATTCCCTCTCGGTATCACGCAGAAAAATGCTAACTATAGCGCATTTTAAACGGATGCAAGGGGGTTAATATTAGTATTAACAATTAATTTCAGTACTCACTTGGTTGACTAACATTTTGGCGATTTGGTGATTGCGGAACACTGCTGGCATTTGAACTACTTGAACTGACTTGTAAATTGACCCTAGTACCGCTGGCGCTGCCACTCCCGCTGTTGCTTGGTAAATTGGTGGAAATCGTAACGCTATTGTTCGAGACACAGGAACTACTCGAATGACCGTTGAATCGGGATGTGTCGGAAGATGGAGGAGATTCATCTGTTAGAAGAGGACAGTTTTATTTATCTGACAGAAGGTGGAATTGCGATTTTTCTTACCATTATGTGGTGAAGTCTTTGCTGAGCTGTCATCGTTCAAGCTTGAAAAATCTGGTGCTATAATTACGTTGGCTGTAGCTAATTTGTAGTTTTGTAAACTTTCTTGCTGTAATTTAAAAATATGTTTTTTAATATAAGAATGTTGACACAATAGCTTCACGTAAATACATAACTGAATACAAACAATACAAATCAATATTAAGGTAAATTTCTCGGAAAATTAATATCACTGTAGATCATATCGGCGCTTTCAGACATTACCATCAATGTTGTATGATAAAAGGTGTGGTTGTGGTTGTACATGTAAAGGATAAGGAGGGAGTAGGCGTAGATTATTCAGTTTAGAGCAATTCACAAATATATTGATATTGTTTTGTAGATCTTCTATATCATTCTGGCTAGGAAATTTATAAATATTATAAATAAAAGTAGCCTAAGGTTAGAGCATTTGGGACTCCGCCAATAAAAATATAACGGGAAGAAGCAAAGCCATTGTTAAACATGTATAAAAATCCTTAAAAATAACATCTACTTGCCCCTGATCGTCCAAATTTTTGCTAATATATTGCGTAAAACAGGCTAGATTGGTTACTGTAGAATGATCCGTCATAAAACCATGTTGACATGGTGATATAAAAGATTTAATGTTGAGATACTTTGTACCTGTTCAAAAATGGTAGCGATATTGTTAAAGATAGACATCGGTCATTTCCATTTAGTTGGAAAAAAATTAATGAGTTCATAGCCAAGTTGATAAGTGTGCAAAGAAGTAACGCAAGAGCAACTCGTAGATCTCTTATTATAAAACTAGGCACGTTATCCTCTCCAGTTGTACATTTATTAGGATATTTGCTCGTAATAGCTAACAGATCTTTTGCTCTGCTGTATCTTGGTTCTACTGTAAATGACAGCAGTTACAGCCAGGAATTAGGCTCGTTAACAATTTGAGACATTAAAAAAGGACTCGGCGAAAGAATTAATAAATTTCTTGCGGAGCATCCATCATCAATTAACATTTTTTTCCTGAATGGACAAGGTTCTACATCGATTTCGAATAAAAAGCCTTAAGTGCTTAGGTTCTGTTTGAATAATACCTTCAATTTTCAACAAGTATGATTCGTATTTTTTGCTAAAACGTTTAATAAACTTCCAAAACAAAATAAACAGTTATTTTAGATACTCTGAGGGCAATTACAACCTATCATGCACAAATAGAATCTAGAAAGCTGTCTTATAATAGGTGATGCGATAATTATGCCGGTGAATGTATTTTATACAATTCACAGAGAACAAAGTTCGTTTAGATGTAGCCACGATATCACATGCGATACAGAGAACAGGATCATACGATCTTCCGGCACAAAAGGATGATCAACTTCGGTAACGTCCACAGTGATGCTCAGTTGACAAACACCAACTCAAATAGTCGACCATCTATATTTAATATGTCATTAAACTCTGTTAACTGTATGGAATCACAGAAATCAAGCAGAAAAAGAATTGATGAATTGAATGTGTTGTTGTTATCATGATCATAAAAACTCCTGGTATAGTTTTTCCACTATTATCAAAGAAATTTTCGGTTTTATCACTCAATATAACATGCATAAATATGCACCAATATCAAATTGCATCTAATCAGAATTAATTAACGGAAAATTTTACATTAAGTATATAAAATTTATCAAATAAAAGATAACAAAATCGGAGAATTATGACATATCTGATATGCATAAATAAACGATGACACAGAAGATATTGGATTTCCTATGGTATAATATGGTTGTATTGTTAAAACAAAACATGAATCAATTAAAAAATAAACTGGGCATACATATAGTATTATTCTTGTTCCTCCATATATAATTACAAAATCTAATACTACTAAATTTCTCTCTAGAATATTTTCAAATCGTGATTGATAAAACAACGTGGATTGTGGCCATAAAGGTTTTCAAGGTGCTTGAAACCGCATCCATCAATAAATAAAACTAAATAGGACAATGAGAAATAAGTGACTTAATAGCGATTAGCATAATCAGTGAGACAGATGTTTTGATAAGGATTAATGACTTAATTCATCCGAATTTAATTATTATTTAACTTAACAGGCGTCTATAATTTGTATATTTATAGTTCTTAAATTTTAATGGCATTTTTTCTAAATGTGATATTTTTAGATTCGCGATATTAAATGAATGATGAAATCCAGAAGTAAAATTCGTATATCTTAGACAATCAAAACAGTATTATCCTATCAATAAGTTTTAAGTTCAGATTATTATTATAATGAACGTTAGTGATGTTATATTACATCAGCTTATGTTCCCTACGAAAGATTATGCTAGTCATGGTGATATTATCTATAAGAAAACATGTGTTATTTCGTTTCAAAGTAGAAACATCTACATGTATGTATGTACATACATATATTGTGTGATAAAAATGATGTAATTGAGGACATTTTAATCTATTTTATATTACACGATTTCCTGTACGAAAATTAAAATTATTTTCTATTGCTTACTTCTTGTTCTGTAGTCTCTGATGCAAATCCAGATGTGTCGAAATCGTTTTCCTCTGGTTTCCCCGAAGTTTCATTTTGAATTATGTTGGATTTTTTAATATCCTTCTTAGGTGCTGTAAAAAAAAAACAAAAAAAAATAAGGCCGCGTAGAATATAGTAGAATCCGCAGTATTTGACATATATCTTGCAAGATTTAAAAACCACATTACGTTCTTATAATATTATAAATCCTATAGACAAAAGGAGCATTAATTTCTGAAATGAGTAAATATTACTAAATTCAAAACTACTGAAAATAAATTGCAAGTCACAATGTTTGCCACACTGCAAAGAGAATTTTGTAGAAAAGTAGATTCAAGCCGTATCAACATAATCTGGCCTTACTCTTCAATAACGTGATTGACAACGTCTATTGCACTTTTGGGTTTAAGTGCGAATTACGTAGCAGCCAAACGATTTTTATATGAATTAGAAAATTTGCAACCACTGAAAACAAATAAAACGGAGCATCAGCACATGGATCAAGACTTTGTGAATCAAATATTTCTTGGAAGATTGATTACAAGGTCCTCCGCAATTACCACGAGTTAGATAGCCTCTTTTTGCTATGCAAAGCATTACACATTCCGCGTGGATGGGGAGAATACAATAGGAATGTAAACATATTATCCACACTACTAAACGATAATTCAATTCATAAAAGCAAGAAAGAAAGGAGACGCTACATATCCTAACCAAATAACCTATAATTTTCCTTCTAAGTTACTGCACTCTCTATTGGACGTCTTGGTTCAAATCATTAACTCCAACTACCCATTGTAGTTGGAGTGTGAGCCATTGCGAAGTCTTCTGAGCCGCTCTTTTCCTTAGAATTTCCACCCTATCACTCACATCTCTTGTCTGTACAAAATTCACGGCCGTCATTCTGAGTAAGCTGAAGGAAGAGCTCTTCATCATGAACAATTCGGGTTCTGAGAAGAACTGTCCACCGATTTCCAGGTGTTTAGGATGACAGTCGTATGAGTTTCTATCGAGACACGTGTTTTTCTTGAGATATGTGCGTTCAAGACGGTCTGACACTACGAACTAGTCCATAAGATGGGCTCTGTAAGTATCAACCCAGATAGGTAGATTAGTCGCTGAAATTGAAGATGGGAACTCAATTTGAACATAGCGCAATTCGCTTTATAAGAAACCGTAATTTCTCAATGATACTGATGATGCAAATTTCCGTGAAGTAAATCAATATTTGAAAATTAGTATGGACCACGGTCAGACGTTTAGTCAGCACATCCAGAAGACTACAGCCAAATCCCTGGCGGAAGATCAGCATTAATGTCACTCCTTTGTGCCTTTTTCTATAACAACATATGTAGCAACTGTTCGCCAACCTTGGTCTTCAATCACGGATTATATAACTGTACAAGGCAAAATGATGAACTGAGCATCAATTACGAAAACCATAGGATCTAAAGATTTCACATTCAACCCTGAATCTTGAAGAGTAATAGAACCATAGAGGCGACAGTACCTTTTCTAACATACATATGTGTGAGATTAATCTGTGGAATGACTTGGTCTAATAATTTTGAACATTAATGCATAAATCTAGCACACTTTATAAAATTGCGCAACATTGTGGTATTATCTAAAAAGTAAAAATAAGTTGTCAAAATACTCCAGTTTGTGAAAACATTTTAAACATGAAAATTAGTCTTGTTATTAATATGGTCTAATTCTTGTATCAAATCACAAGTACTGTCTTTGGCAAGATTAAAATAATAAAAAACAGAAACTATGACTAGAAATTTGAAGTTTAGGAAATATTTAAGCGGGCTGAAAAAAACAGTAAAAACGTAATCAATTGTTTAATCACTATAGAGTCAAAGGTCATTAATTCAATGAATAGGTATATGAATATACATATTTGAGTGTCTAAAGGAAGGAATTGCTCTCTGTAATTAAACTAACTCAACATCAAACACTACAACTATACGACAATAATTTTAAAGTCCTCAAAGCTGCTACACTTTGATATCACAAATAGGAACTTTTAGGTTTGGGAGATCTGCTCAGTTGTTTAGTTTTGCTTGAAAAAAGTCAGATTCAACACACGACAAAGAGTATTAAGAGACGTTGACTATCCCTCTTGTAGATAGTAGTCAATCTGGGTATTCAAAAATTGTGTTATCGCAAACTAACACAAATCTAATAAACCTAAAATTTTTTGTAGTAGGAATTACGTTAAAATTAAGCTTGGGAAAGATTAAAATATTTATCTACAATTCACGTGTCACTTAGGTAACATAATAGTAAATTTTTAATTATTTATCACAAACAATATTATGTTTTCCAAGAAAATATCTTATTATTTCAAAAATTAAGATAAAGATTTCCATTTTGACGTTAAAAAAATTATCTTAATTAAACAAATTGTAGTCCTCTTATCATTATATAAAAATTTAAACTAATTTCCAAACAAATCTATCACCTATTTAAACTTAATTAAAATTTCTAGGATATAAGTGATTTGCGGTTTCGCTAGGTCCTTTCAAAATAAACCGATCCCATAATAAAGATAACGATCTAATAATAATTGCATCAGAACATGACGTCGTACAGCAAAATACTAATTGCATCAGAATATAACGTCACAATTATGACTGGCAGAAATCATCGATGAAGTAGATACTAATTTATATTGTGCAAACTTACAACTTACCTTGCGGTGGACAATATTTCAAGAAACCATTAGCGGTACCATTCAAATAGTATTGCACGGATTGTCTGAAGAGGTTGGCCCTTTTCTCGTTCGAATTTCCAAAAATTTGGCCGACTAAAGCGTCCATATTCGAGGGTGGAGGTAGCGTCCGAACATATTCGGCTATTGCCTTAACGGCTGTATCTCCAGTTAACTGCAATAAAAACCGATCAATTATGTTACTTAACTAAACAAAGGGACTTATTAATTTTCATTACTACCTTAATCTCTTTACTTCCTACTAATATGGATATCTTCTTGTACAGATCTTGCAGTTCGCTTTCAGGCAGCAGAAAGTTACCTAATAGAGAGGCAACAACGCAAACTTGCTCTTGCGATAATAGTAAAGTCTTCGTCAATTCACTTAACATGTATTCTTTGGTTTCGAGAGATCCCTACAATAGCAGAATAGCGATTTACACACGACATGAAGACATTTCTTTCGCGGAGATTTTAATGCACCTTGTACGTGAGTTTGATGTGTTCTGATGAGAAGTAACGTGGTGGGTCGAATGCGGCGTATTCCGCGTCGTCTGCTAACAGACCATGAAAACCATATTCCCTGCAATATGCTATCACTTCCTGATGATGATCGTCCATTGTGCACATCTGTGGAAAAAAGTATTCGGTTAAAAATTTAGTTGTATAAGTTTTGCGGACGCCAACATTTATATTCATGTCTGAAATTTTGCATTAACCTTAAAAATTCTTGTAGAAAAAAATGCATAAAACGTGATGTTTGACACATTTAAGGTATACATATATACAGCAATGAAACTATATTTTTTTTTAATAATCTATATCAGAAAAACCTAGACTTCAAGTTTCGGTTTCAAAGCAAACATATATTAAAAAGTAGCACTTGTAATTTCTCGCATTTCAACAGGTACGTACATATTTAAAGAAAAAACTAGTTTAGGTGCTTTAAGTAGAGGAGAAGAAAATATTAATCAATTAACACAACTAGACAACGCAACAGTTCGCAAGTAACATAAACGAGAATGTTCCGGCTAAATTGTATTTTAAACAACGATGAAACGCACCTGTGTATCAGATGTTGTGAACAAAATATCGATATCTTGTAATAGTCCGAAAAACATATGTCACATTCTGATGGGGCGTAATTAACCACCACACCTTCATTCAAAATATTAGCGCAATGTGAAATTGAAAAGAAAAGGAAATTCGTATGTCTGCCTCCTTATTCATAAAATATAATAGGAATTTCCGTTTTGAGCAGCTATTGGGACTCCAAATCGGATCCAGTAGAGTAAAAAGGAATCAGAAAAAGCAATTTAAGGAAATTCTATAATTTACTCATTTAACAGGTAACACTAATTCAGTACAAAATGCTGAAATAAAAATGAAATAAACTATACTAAGAGAATCTGAGCAGTTCTTGTCTGAAACGGTTTAGGAAAAAACCTATAAATCTACGGAAACGAGGGCATGCTGGACTTGAGGGGGCGTATTGCATGCCAATCCCAAAAACTCTGTCATGTTCAGAGCGAGTGTCTCGCACTAGTCAACACGAATGTCTGTGGTGAAGAGCCACATCCTACAAGAGATGCTTCTCTTCTCTGCTAAACACATTGGATCTAGACCTGCATATCGATACACGCATCTGCTTTCCGTACGGCTTAACTGCAAGGAATCAGACGTCTCTTATATGCAGTCGTGTTGCGCCCAGGAGCCAACACATGTAAGCAACAAAAAATTTCGGCGGTGAGCTTCATTGAAACGTCCCACCATTGCTAAACCAGACTCCCGGTCTATGCTTTTGCACAGTCAGGGAGTTGGGAAGCCTTGGCTTCACTGCTTGGAACAAGAAGACACAACTTCACAAAAAAACCGAAATCCTAAGAATTAGTCTCCATCAGCTATATAAATGCTTTACCCACGCACTAGACCTCTGCCTTAGGCCCACCCTTTATTTCTCCTTACTGATGGGAATCGTATGATAGAACTACAATACCAACCTATCAACCCTTGGGACCCAAAACGGAAAATAAAAAAACCAAATAAATTGAATAAGAAAATTGTTTGTGTCCTCATAGAACGACTTAATAACATTTATTACACGAAGCCAAGCTTTTTTCCAAAAATAGAGTGTCTGCTATACAGGAAAGTTGGATAACTTTAACAGCAATTTATTTTTTAATAATTTAACTAAAATTCAGCTACAATGCAAAATGTTTATTTTAAAATTGCAACCAAACACTTGCTTTTGGTGTATATCAAAGCCTGTTTGTTTATTTAAATAATACTAATATTTGCTTAAATGTCCAAGTTAAACCAAAATAATTCAAAATATGTAACAGCATAGCAGTACTTTCCTTTTTGGGTTCATAAATAGTTTATCTTTTTATTAATAGAAGCGAAACAAAAGTCATTAATTAATTTAGTTGAACAATTAACTTGGAAAAAAATATAATATGTAGCTGCATAATTATTATCAATGTAATAAAAATAAATGATACCATATATAATTCTAGATAAATTAAACAAATAAAGCGATATCTTAATCACTCAGGGAAGATGCACGCAACGTACGATAAAGTAAAATCAACATGAGAACATATACCTACCACAGTTATATCTAAATGACGGAGAGCCATTCTCAAGGCAGTTCTAAGGCATGTAGGAGGTGTCCACCATATTTTCGGTGGTGGTGTTGCTTTTGTATTTATATGTTTTAATACCTGCATGACAAACAAACTTGTGAGTGTCTCATACATGTAAATGGAACAGCAAAACGACTTACCATTCCAACCTTTTGTCTGACACTAGCTTGTTCTTGTATCCATTCTGACATTCGAGACTTTTCTATAGTTCCGTTAAGCACTACAGCTAATTCTATATTACCCCTTTCAATTGAATGCATCAATAACGTTAAGAATTGTAACATACGATTCCATTGTCCGCCACATGCCCAATCTAACGAATAATACGATATAAAATACAGAATTGTACAGAAAATTTGAAGGAATAACCTGAGAAATAACCTCCGTACAATCTATCCAAACAATTTTCGGCATCAACAATTAATTTCAACTTATTACCAATAGGACGTATCTTTCTTGCTGCGTGTTGTGGTTGTTGTCTCTGCGTGACATTTCTGGCTATTTTCAATAAATCAACAGATACGGCACCCCCTTCGAGGGCCGTGCTCTCCAAAAATGCTTGTAAATCTTGAATACCCATTTCCTCTTTGTTTTAATCCGCGACTGTTGCAAGCAGTTAGAGGGTTTCGTTCGTTGCACTCATAATTAATCTGTAAATAACGATGTCATTTTCAAATGCTTATTTTCGGCGAAGGGAAACAAATAAAAAAAAACAACACTGCCTGAATTATGAAACGTCCGCCATTACGATATATACATAAACTTACTGGACTTACAAGCGATTTTTTGAAACGGATAATCAAACTATCGTGTAATTGGCGATTTCTTGGACGTCGGAGATGTGTTAATCGTTTCAGGCGGAATATTTCACACGTAAACGCGCCGTAATGAAAGCATTCATGTCATTTACCCAGGTGAATTGACGAGATGACAAAAGGACGCCTTTTACATGATTTTTAAGCCGGCAAAATTATTGACAGCGGTCTACGAATAATGTCCTCTTCGTGGGATGTTAACGCAAAAACCACATAAACTACGTTATTTATGAACACTTTGGACCGGCAGAATTCAAGAAAATACTGTGTACTCACGCGAAACAAGAAAAATACATGATTTGTGGTCCAGAACACATGAATAAAATGTTTACCGGAAACGGTACAAAGAACGCCTTGCGCATGACGGATGTTCATATGTTTTTCGCCTTCATATTGATTATTTTCAAATTTTGGAGGGAAAGCGAGGGAGAATCCCGAGCAAGATGCCAATTAAGTGGTATCTCTCTAATTATATCGATTAGTAGTGACGTCGCGTCGTAGCATTGTAACCTGTAACGACGATGATTCGCAAATTATGTAGCGTCGGTCGCGTGCCGTCTTCAACATCGTCTTATTATTGGAAGGCGGCATTTTTACGATTACGAATTGCCTCCATACAATCTCACACAATATGGAGAGGAAGAAGTACGATAAGTAGGTATTTAAGGCGGAAACCGCTAAACGCCGGTCAGTCAAACGCAAAACGGGCTTCTAGTAACATCTAGGACGTGCGTATGTCACGTATACATTTACTAACATATTCGACTTGTTAAATTAAACAGCTTTAATTTTCACGGAATACTCACACGACATCGATCTACGGGTTATTTTTAACATTTTTTTTATTAGAAATATACGCGTCCCGCGAAGAGTTAACTTACCTTAATTTTTTGGGCCAGTATTATAATTTAATCCTCCCGGCTATTACATCAGAAAAAAATTATTTTACACGTGTTTTACTAACGGTGAGTGTTATTTGGTTTTTACTAATAATATTCTTAAGATATAGTTTAATTTTGTGACTTACATTAACTGTTGCATGATGCGATTTAACATTTAATTTAAAAGGATAGTCCTTATTGTTGGCTGTAATGCACCCATATCAGGCCAATTCGGCAATTTAAAACAATTTAAAGTAATTTAAAACGAAGTCGAACGAAAGGGTGTAAATAATCAATTTTATTTGTGTTTAAATGTTTGTGTGCATCTTGTGCTATTTTAATATTAATATATTTTATTCTAGAAAAGAAGATTCAGCCAGCTTGAATTAATTTAAAAAAATCACGATTTTATATATATTTTTTTATAAACATTACAATTGGTAGGCCTTAACTTAAAAGGATTTTCCACAATTTTAATTTCTTTTGATTCAGTTTCATTAATTCACATTTTAACATACAATAAAATGTAGATAAAACGTCCACAATAATGTATCTGAAGTGGTACCATTTGTTACTAGATAACATTACTAATCTATTTATAGCAAGTTCTACTAATTCTTTAGCCTATTATTTCGTTCTTCAAAAAGATGATGCAATTCTTGAGAAGATGATGGGATGCTCTTCTTAGGCTACCAACTCCTTTCAAGGTTTAAAAAAGATGCTACATCATTCACAATTTACTCAAACAAAAATTGACAATATCCCAATAGCATATTTTTCAATAATTTTTAACAATATATTTCATTTTATTCATGTTTTACTACACTATCTCATCAGTAACATAATGAAAGGTACTTGAATGATCCAATATTGTTGATAAAATTGGATTAAAATAAGATATCAAATCTCAATTAATAATGAATTATTATAGAAAATCATGGGATCTTTTTATTTTTTTTAAATAAATTTAATTAATTCGATTGTATAATTCCATAATTCATTGCCAAATTATTTGGTAATCACTATAATTTCTTGCACTAGTATTTAGTACTTGAACTAGATTTCTTATTGTACATTTCAAAACGATGTTTCTAATTAAGAATTTAAGATTTTTTTATAAATCCATACAAACATTCTTTTTAAGGACACTCAAACAATCACAGCACCTACATATGTATATAGACGTATAATAGTACAGATGGAATTTTCCATTAGATTATAGGGCTCTTTTCTTGAATAGATGATGTAATAATCGTAAAGTTAAAATTAAAATGATTTTTAATTACTACGAAACATTTTCGTTTAAGTATAAAAATGCAATTAGGAAATGTGTTGTTTTATCACTATTATTTAATTCAATTTAACCGATTTTAGTTGAGCCCTTCAATGTTCAGTTCATATTCCAATTGGACAAATAAATAATGCAACTTTGTTTATTTCAAATAAAATCGTACCATGCTTAATAGTCAATG
This sequence comes from Popillia japonica, assembly GCA_004785975.1. Classification (NCBI taxonomy): domain Eukaryota; kingdom Metazoa; phylum Arthropoda; class Insecta; order Coleoptera; family Scarabaeidae; genus Popillia; species Popillia japonica. The sequence goes on from SMLS01072043.1 coordinate 42,297, forward strand.
CAAGTACACATTGACTGATTAAATTAATGGTTTTCAATGTAAAATCAGGCACAAGCAGAAATAATCAAAAAATGTTTAACTTGTGACTGTGTACGTAGGTAAGTTTTGTAGTAAAAAGCGTTCATTGTTTTGGACCTGTAAAGCTCTATTTGATAAATTTTGGCCTTATTATCCAGTCCATTTTGCAAACTTGTATGTTTTCAACATTCTTTATGTGCATTAATAACAGTCTTATCAAAATTGTCTTCATTCAGTTCGTGATAGGATAAATGATGATTTTATTGTAATAGATTACTATAATAGTAGCAATACTCCTTTATATACAAGACCCAAATTTATAGCTCCTGCTTAAGGTTGTGCTAATGCAATTTTTAGGCCAAATGTCGAAGTCAGAAATTAATGAGCAATTCAAGTACGCCAGAAAAAAATCAAGGATGTCAACTTTCTCTAAGAAATATATTAAATCCCAATTTGGAGATGTACTACTTGTAAATTAAGGCTTTAGGGTGAATGTGTTCATTAAATACTGGTCTCCAACCCCAGCAGAAATTGGGTAGATACATTATTTTAAGATACTCACGCAAGAACATACATTTTTAAAAATGTATTTGCATTTACTTGGTGGCAAAATTGGGAAAAATCTTCAAACATACTGTCCAGCACAAAATATCTTGTCTTCTCTTCTCTTTTATAAAACCATTGCCAAACCTAAATTCGAAAATACGTTGATTTTTTATTCAAAAAAATAAAGAAGCAGAAAAGGAATTTCCAAAATCATTTTCTAACAGCAATATGAGTTTTCCTAAAATCAACTGCAGGGAGACTCGCCACACGCTTACAAAGAGTTTCACAAAATAACGTCAAAAATTATATCAGAATAATGAGTAAATTCCAGACGAGACATGGAATTTACATCTTTTTTGGTTCTCGTTCCATTAACTATTTATTTACCATCATCCCAATCAAATATGAATTATAGTGTTTCTCGAATATATGCTTCTTATTTTGTGAATAGATGGTAATCACTAACAATATGATACAGATCAGCAAGCGGATTGTTCAAAAATTTTGCGATTTTCAAGGACTTGGGCGTTGTTTTGATGAAGCAGTCTTCCTTGAGTCGATTTTCTTCTTTATTTTTCTTTATTGGTCTGTCTAAGCCGTCCAGATTCCAAAAAAGAAAAAACTGTGAGAACTGTTTGGAACACGTATACCTCCATTTCATGCTTTGCTTTTTTGACTCTGGGTTAAAGTGATGGTCCTACGAAATGTCGCAAAAAGTCATCCGAATCTCTTGTTAGTTATTGCCAAATTCGTCTCAGTGGTACCTGGTTGGGTGCCCTTTTCATATGACATTAATCATGGATTTACCTTCCCCAATTCCTATATAATCTCCATTGGAATAAACAATATTTCCTAAATTCTCGGCAACTTCCAGCTGCAGCAAAAAAAATATTTTTTAAGAAACTTGAATTTAGAAAAACAAGTTAAGATTGCGGCATTTTAAATAAAATAAATGACGACAATCGCATATATTATTGTTATTGAAGAGGGACATTAATTTCGTCAGTCAGTGTACTTATTTCAAAATAATTAATAATATTTTCAAATCATAATGTTATATAAACTCTACTTAATCGCAAACTCGTTTAATATTCCAGAAGATATGTCTGAGAATTCAGGATACTTACCGGAACCGAAAGGGTTCGCAACCAAAGCCATACATTCCGCTACAGATCCAGATAAATGGGATTCAATGTGCGTAGTCCCTCCAATCGTTCTGTCTACGACATTCAAACAATATGGTCCGGCACAATTTAAGGTAAATTGATCAATGCAATTATCTAACACTTCAGTCGCTACAAACATAATACTTTAGTTAACTATGACGCGTTAGCTCGCGACAATTTAGTCTCAATTAAACAATTGTCGTCCAGTCTAATTGGCAATTCTCAATATCTATTTCAGCAATACGATTACGGTAGATCAGGTAATCCATCAAGAGACGTTTTGGAAGGTTCACTTCGCGCAGTTGAAGATGCCAAATATGCCGTTTGCTTCGCCTCAGGTTTAGGTGCCCTCACAACATTGATAGGCTGCTTTTCCACAGGAGATCATATCGTTTTGGGCGATGATATGTACGGGGGTAACTTTAGGTTGCTGGATAAAGTTGGGAAAAATTTTGGAATTCAAGTGACAGCTGTAGACGCTTCAAATATAGATAATGTAAAACGAGCGATGAGACCTAGCACAAAAGTAAGAAGGAAGCAGTTTAAAAAATTTTAAAAAATTATATTAATTTGTGTCTTCTTCAACAGTTGATATTTATTGAAACACCGACAAATCCTTTGCTGAAGATCTTCGACCTTAGAGCCATCGCCGAAGTAGCCAAAAATAATCACGCACTATTGTGCGTGGACAACACATTTTTAACGCCATATTTCCAAAGACCGCTAGAATTGGGTGCTGATCTAACAACGTATTCCCTAACCAAATATATGAATGGACATTCCGATGTTATCATGGGTGCCATAATTACAAATAACAAAGAATTGCATGACAAATTAAGGTTCCTGCAAAATGGTGAGTGTACTTTTTTTTCTTATTATAATTTATTTGTCGCGTGACTCCAATCTAAACATAAGCTGTTGATTGGAGCCGGTATCGATCGGTTTCGTTGTATGTGGAGGTAATGATAAAAAACGTAGCACGCTAGCAAATTACTGCGATTAGATAATTCGCTTTAACGGTAACCGTAATCAATACATTTTTGCGTACGAGTAACTTTAGTTGGAATATTTATTTAATACAATTCTAATAATGGGAAAGTCGTTTCTCGTCTATTAGTAATAGAATTGAAGGATTATTAAGGAAATCGGTGTAAATATGGATCTACTGTATCATAATTAGAGCCTCTACTCTAAAATGTACCTTTTGTATTGATTAAGCGTCTAATAATAGAGATAATTGCGATATAAGCTTGGCGATTAAGGCATTATAAACTTCATTATTATAATATTAATTGTCCAAAGCAAATATTGAGATGATAGTAGAACAATTCGGTACAAGTACGAGATATGAAAGGATTAAGTAGATGCAATCGCATTACGTCAAACATAGTTTTCGGTTGAGTTTTCAAAATATATGATGAGCATGATTTCATGCTCAATAATAGCTTTTTTCTTTGCTGGCAAAAAAGATTTTTGACGTCCTCGTTAGAAATAAAGGTTTTGCGGTCTAAAAAATGTTGTAGATACCGATGTCTAAAATATGGTGGGTGTGGCAGTATATCCCACTCAAGCTATGAAAGTTACCAAACTTGTATGCAGTTTCTGTTTAAGTGAATCAAGCAGTTTGTCCAGCTGATGACTGTATGCTTCAGAATTAATCGTTGTATTTTCTAGGAGAAGCTCAAAAAAACAATTTCCTTGAAATCATAGAAACCCAATATTGGCTTTTGAAAAGGTTTGAGCCTGTTTTATTACTCCATGATCTCTTGCGTTTGTCGTTGTTTAATGCCCTCATTCTGTCTTTATCAGCTTCAACTGGCTTTCCAAAACGCGGTGCATCTTCAAAATCAAAATTGATGCATAGAAATTTTGCAGACCAGTTTTGGCACTCCTTTGGCATCCCCTCCAACAGTAAAAAAGTAAAATACATATACCAAAAATGCTGCGTTTTGCTCATCATACTTTAAAGGGCACCAACCAAAAGCTACTTCATAGAATCAATCGGACTGTTTTAGAATCAAAACCTGCTATATCAGTTTTGAAAACACCTACCTAATGATTATGCAGCTTAAATGTGTTATCCCTTGCTAAAATGAAATTCATAGGTAGTACATTCGAATAGAGGGCTTTCGTAATGGAATATTTTGAAATAATTTTGTGTATAAATTTTATTTAAAATAATATATAAATAAAATATTTAACGTATTACTTACTAATTCCTTTTTCAATCAATCTGCTATCTTTAAATTTAAATCCAAACCGCAACAGTTATCTAGAGGTGACTCAGAAACTTTATCCGTAAGGTTTTTTCTTCTAAAGTCTACTATCAGATTGCAGGTCAGTATCCTTAGTAGAAAGATCAGATATTGAATTCCATATCGTATTGCTACCTATGTATACATATTTAGTATTTTAATTGTATTGAAATGATAACGTTTTCAATAAAGAATGTCATTATCCTTTCTTGTTTCTTTCTTGGAACTTAATTTAATAAACTTTGCTTGTATCACAATTTAATAATAATAATTATGTATACAAGGTGTGTATAAATCAGTGCAAATTGGAAATAAATATTAATTATTAACTTATTTTTGCAGAAAGCACACTGTTAGTCAAGACTTTAGATATAATTCATCGGTCATTGCATTATCAACCCACCCCCCAAGGAAATGGTTCTCGAAAAACTTGCGCGAAGAATGTGCAGAGTCCTTAAATGAATCATATTATTGAACTTGAACATTGCCGCTAAGAATCGTATCCATTTGAGTCAATTTTAGCAAATTAACAATAAAATAGATAAAATTAATTGGAAGCTGTCATTTCTAGTGCACAAAACTAATAACTCCATAGATGTTTTTATTGGCAAGGAGTGGAAGAAGACATTTTGTTGTTATAATTATTTTTTGGCACTTTGACATAGCCTCTCGGTCATTGCATTACCAACCCACTTCCCAAGGCAGTGGCTGCCTTAAAAAGTCGTGAGAAGAAATGACATGCATTATCATTCTAGGTCATGATTATTTGGCTCAATCTCAGCAAATTACAGACAGCATGCTTGAAATTAGTTTGATGTATTCTAACTAATGATCCACAAAATGTTATTTTCTATATTATGTACAATATTAACAAATATCTATATCAAAGAAGGTCTTGGTTTCTTAAAAATTACTACCAGGCAGAAAAATTCAAAGGCCTGCCTGAAGAAATCTGCATTAAATACGTTTAGTTTTCTGAGTAAATCTGCTTCATCTCCATAATGTATCCAAAAATGAGCTCCTCCTCAAAAATTATAATCTTTAAATTAGGCTTCATGCCTAAATACTTGTATGTGTCACAATACAATTTTCACAAAGTAACATCATGAAGCACGACGAAAATCTGAATTCCACAATCGTCCTACAATTAAGTAATGTCTTCATGCATTGGCGGGAATGCAATTTCACGTTCTTCGTGGAATTTTTTCCAACTTGTTTCGTAATGTCGTGTATCATCTCATGAGAGAGATGTCTATATTGAATGCTAATTTCAGTATTTATGACAACATACAAAGTTCATTATTCCAAAGTGTTCTTTATTGTTATTATTGATTGATAATGAACAAATCAATTAAATTACTTAAGAGGTTAAGTAAACTGCATCATGAACCTTGCGCGAACTATGCCTGATTTGCTGTCGGAAGTTATCAATAATTTACAGTTTGTAATGTATGTTGATTAGTAAATATACATAGAATTAAAATTTTCGGTATTGGTCTTGGGCAATGATCTGTTCATAATTGAAAACTTTGATATATTGAAGTGTTTGAACATTTTTCCAGTTTTAATTTCTTGTCTTTTACTTCTTTTTGCAATTGTTCGTAGTTCAGACTAAAAATTACAGTATTTGTTGTTGTGCATACATTAATTCAATAGGTTTAGGCGTGGAACTGTACAAAATATCTAGAAAATTGTTTTTAGTTCATTGCAATAATGGTGCATTTTAAGAAGTCTTTGACAAATGGATTGGATTTGGAAAGATACGTATGTAGTTTGATCCTACTTACTTCTAACATGGTCTTTGTTCTTTGCTTATTGAAGTTTCCAAGGAATACCTTAGAATGTCTCAGACCAGAAAAATTCTCCCAGAAGGCAGAATTTTTAAAATATGTCGTGACAAAGAACTTATGATTTTTTTTCTGATGTGCTCAAGCAGAGGGGTTTGCTTGAGTAAACTTAGATCTAATTTTTAGACTTATTACCTTTGAGACATCCTTTAGAAAAACAAAGTAATTGTTTTTATACACTACATTACTATTGTTTATTGTTTACTATTACATATTCTTAAACAAACACTTTCATAGCCTTACACCAATTGCTTTGTCTGCTATTCTTAATCTAGTTCAGTGCATAATTTACAACTGATACGATAAGAAAACATTTGTGTTTTTTTAATATGGAAATTTTACGAATACGTATTCAAGAATAAAATTGATAAGCCTGAAGATACTAAAAACAATGCAGAATGCTAACGCGTAATAGCCCAATCTTTTTTTATGACAAAATTGTTAACGAATCTGACGAAATGTATTTTTGATTTTAAAGTCTATTCTTTGTTTGTATAATCGAATATAAATGTACCAAAACGTTTTCTAAACGTAACAATGCCAAGTTAAAAAAAGCTCAATGTTTGTACCTACTGTATTTCTTAAAAAAAAATATTCCAATATGTCTGGCAACTGATTACAAATTAAAAATATATACGCGGATTTCGAAAATCTGAAAATAGGAATGTCAAGCACCAAGGACATTAATGAAAATATCGTGCAGACTTAACATGTTTATGCATATTTTTAGATAGGGGAAAAAATAATAAAAGAATTGCATTTATGTTTTGATCCAAAATTATCTTGAAAGTTATAAATGAAACGAAAATTCGCAGCGTTATTGATGTGCATGGGTCATGGTTAATATAATTGTTATTTATAAAACACTCATGCGTAAGTCATTGATCGTTGATCTTTTATTTATTTGTTGATGTTGCATATTGTCACGTTATCTAAATTACACAAGTGTTAAACAAGAGCAATAACGTAAACTATCATGCAGAAATGATTTGTAATTTTGGACGTTTCGAAAATGACACGATTATCACGTCTTTCGATTAAGACATTCTTGGGAAATATGTAAATTATAAATATTGTTATTAATATAGGATATATTATTATTTTGAGGAAAAAATGTCCCTACATACATACGTATCCTGTTTGGATATAATGTGGTAATTTTTTCGAATTTGTAATGATTATTTCTAGTTATTCAATCAATACAATTTTAGTTTTACACAAATATTAATGAATTTATTGTTTGTATTAAATGTTTAAACAACTTTTGAGGGATTTAGACGAAATTCGTATTTCCCGATTGTATCATCTAATTTGTCACCTAAATATATACATATACAGGCTCTTGAGTATTGTCCAGACAGATTTCCACTTTCTTTTGCACAGTCATGTTATTTATATACATCATACATTTTATCACAACATACATAGAATTATATAGCCATACTTTAATATTAATTCTTACGATTTCCTTGAACTTAACATCAATCAATTCTATAGCAAGAATTTTGTCTATATTTAACTTGAAGGAAATTTTAATTTTGATTAGCGATTCTTGAAAATTGTAATTAGGGACATACATAAATAAATTAATGTGCCATTAACTATCGATAAAGACAGTGGTTATGTAACGATAATCTTAGTTTAGTGGTTCGTTGAAATTAGTCGAACAATTGTTGCGGTTATATTATTTATGGGGCGCTTCATTGTGGGATTATAAATTTTAATAACAGCTGGGCAAATTGTGTGTTGTAATTCTAAGAAAATATTGGCCACATTTTCATTTATGAGTACCCAATTAAGTTGTTTATTTTAACATAAATTCTTTACCGTCAAAAATTTATCGTTTGTGTAATTAAGTAGTACAGAAATGGTACAAGCATTGCTACAAGTTATTGTAAGTTGTGGATGTTCATTTATGTACATATATCATCACTAGTTACAGTACTGGTTGTATTGTCTATGCAGCTGTTGATACATTGCTTCATGTCTTCATTATTTTCTTACACATCTTGAATATTTTCTATTAGTTGTTGTTTTGTCTTATTGTCTCTCATGTAAACCAGGCGTTTTAACGTATTCCACACATTTTCGATTGCGTTTATATTGGTTTTGGTCCATATAGCTCTGTTCACGAAAGGGTCCTGGTCCCTCTTACGTTATTCATGACCATATATAGGGTGTCCCAATAGGAACTTGGTGATTTAAATTCCAAATAAAATGCGTAATATTTGGACATTCAACGATTTATTAACGTCAACATAAAATCGAAACCCTAAAATTATATGTGGAATAGTATATCGGATAAATGTCCACCATGACTTTTATTGCACACAGCGATTCTTTTTTTTAAATGTTTAATGACTTATCACACAAACATATGTAAGTTAATCTCGCCAATAGCCGCACGAATGTTATTTTTTAATTCATTAATTGTCTGTGGATTACCTATTTGTGTAGATTTGATCCTTAAGGAAACCCCAAAGGAAAAAGTCCATCGGTGTTATGTCGCAGGATCTTGCAGGCCAATTCACGTCACCATTACGAGAAATCACACGGCGAGTGAATTTCTCCTGCAGTAAATTTAGAGTTTCCCTGGCAATGTGACAAGTGGTCCCATCTTGTAGAAAAAAAAGATTGTTGAGCTCCATATCTTCCAAACGAGGCCATAGAAAGTTATTCAACATCTGTCGATACCGTTCTCCATTGACAGTTTCTGGTTCTCCATTATTATTCTCAAAAAAGTAAGGTCCAAGAACACCATTGGACGAGAAACCGCACCATACAGTGACACGTATTGGGTGCATGGGTTTTTCAATAATCTCTCGAGGATTTTCACGCCCCCAAATGAGGCAGTTTTGTTTATTTACGTAACCCCCTAAGTGAAAATGGGCTTCGTCACTGAATATGATTCGCTTACAGAATTCGTCATCAAATTCATTTTGCTCCAAAATCCAATTGGCAAAGATGCGGCGGTGGTGATGGTCCCTGGGCTTCAATTCTTGTGTTAACTGTATCTTGTAGGCATGTAGCCGAAGGTCTTTTGTTAAAATTCGTTGCAGAGATAATCTTGAGATGGCCAATTGCTGTGACCGATGACACAGAAATTTTACCATTAAATTCCTAATTGCCGTATTGCTGGGAATATGATTCCGATGAAAACCAACGCGTAGTCGACGAATTGTGTTCGTAATGAACGACCATTTTCATAATAAATTTGAACAATTTGGATACGTTCTTCAGTCGTGAAACGTTGCATGATGACTTTTACAAGTTTTTAGATGACGTATACCAAATATTAGGTTGCTAAGTTACCTTATTTGAAAATAATGCGAAATTTAAATCCCTAAGTTCCAGTTGGGACACCCTTTATTATAACAGCCGGTGATGAATAGTGAGCGCTTCTATTCGTGTTTCGTCAGTGTTGACTTACCTTCCTCCAATAATTAATCGTATAATTCAATCTGTACAGCCTTCGACGGATTGTCCGCTCCGATATTTTCATTCCTTCTTCAGCAAGAATTTTTTAGGTCTAAAAAAAATTCTTGCAGCGTTTCTTTTTTTTATCAAGTAAGCAATCCGTCGAACTGCTTGTTGAAAAACTCGTACAGTTTCGCGCTGCTCCTAGTTTCCTCTCTCTAATAAAACGGAAATCCTTGTTTCTTCGTCAACAGTAATATATTTAACTTAAAGGGTAAAATTCGACCCGGGGCGAAAGCCAGGTAACGAGCTTTTGAGGAGGTCACACTTCTCGGAAACAGAATATTATTAGATGTATTAAATATGTATTGATTTCTTAATCTTTCCATGTATATAAACCCCGACATAGTTCCAAACAAATCCTTTATACGAGGCAAATCTAAACTTTTTGTTCGTTTTTTTAAATCAATCTATGCCAAATTCAATAAAACTTTCACATCGCAGTTTCAATTATTTATTACTAGATTTATACTGCATGTATGTATATTGCAGAACAAAAAAACGTCCAATTTCTTTGTTGCATTTCTCGAAACGCTTTTATATCTCTGCATTGTTCGTACTATCGCTAGAATATTTGAATGAATCAGCAAAATTCTAACATCTAAATTTAGCAATCGCGTTCTTAACTCGTTTACTCTATTAACATTATTAATATTGTTCTGTATCTTTGTTTCAGCTATGGGTATTATTCCCGGGCCGTTCGATTGCGCTCTAGTAACAAGAAGTTTAAAAACCTTAGCTTTAAGAATGAAAAAACACAACTCAAACGCTTTAGCGATAGCCCAATTCCTACAAACACACCCTAGAATACTTAAAGTATTACATCCAGGTAAATATTAAAATAAAGATTCTATAAATTTACCGTTTTGTTAACGATTCGCATTTATTCTTACAGGATTAGAATCACATCCACAGCATGCACTGATGAAGCAACAAACATCAGGCCACAGCGGTATTATGAGCATGTACATCGATGGGGAACGAAAAGAGGCTGAAAACTTCTTAAAAGCACTGAAAATATTCACACTAGCAGAGAGTTTAGGTGGTTACGAAAGCTTAGCTGAAATACCGTAAGTTTACCAAAATTGTTGGTTTTTGTTTGCTAAAATTAATTTTTTCCGAATACAGATCAATTATGACACATTCTTCGATACCGGCGGAAACAAGAAGAGAATTGAATATCACAGATAATCTAATCAGATTATCTGTAGGCTTAGAAGATCCAGAAGATTTAATTAGTGATCTCCAAAATGCATTGGATGTTATGTAAATGAGCAACCTGATACTCAAATAACGAGTTTAGCAGTAGAGTAGTTTTTTGCAATTATTTTTTTTAATAGAGTGATAAAAATACATTATTAGCCTTTTTATAAATATTTTAATTTAATGTACTTGTATTGTATAGTATTACAATATTAGAAAATATAATACAAGCTTGTAATGATATAGTGATAATTTATTGAAGATTTTATTTTTTACATTCTATATTGTGTCTGTTATTTAAGTTATATTTATAAGAGAAAGATATGTCGATATAACATATTTTAAACTGATTTTAAAACTTTTATTGTGAAAAATGTATTTTTTTTACTTACACTACTTAAATTTTAAATTAGCAGATATATCTAGAAGATATCTCAGCGAAATTGATGTTATAAATTGAAAAGAATAAGTATAAAATATAAACTATTAGATACGTATCTTAGCCTTATTATTTTACCTTAACAGATGAGGTGGTACCTACCTAACGGCACAAACTAACGATAATACGAACAGCTTAAATAATAATTGCATTGAAAGAGGTATGAAATCTAACATCCTAATAGCGTCTAGATTTTGGGGTCCTCTAATGTTTGGCAAAATGCGGAAGAGTTTTGAGGGCGTCCCAGGTTTCTCGTGATGTTCTACGGATACCTCCTTTTTGTGGGGTGCCAGTTTCAAACGTTTTTTGCTGCATCCGTTCCATCACACTGAACAGGCAAGTCTCGGCCGACCATTCCCAGCCCCCAAGTCATCTGCGTATCCAGTTAGTAAGACTCCCATTGGCATAAACATTCTAAGGACTTGATCGTGGTATGTGTATATTCTACAGGGTTGGGGTTGAGATTGAGCCCCTGTGGTATTCCGCATGTCACGTGAAGGGTGGTGTTCTGACCAATTGTGAACGAGTGGATATCCATGACCCGCATATTGTGTCTGCCATGTTCTTGAATCAGTTCACTATTCCCACCATTCGGAATCCTAAAACAAGTAAAGCGGCTGATCATATTCATCGAAATTCGGCCAGTTTGTACTTGCTGCCAACCTCCATTGCTGAAATTATTGAAATAGTTGAGGCTATTGCTTCGAAGTCCTCATTTGGTACGGATAACATTCCAAGAAAAATTATGAAAAAAACCGCAGTTTTTATTGCTAAACCTTTAGAGGATATTCTGAATTCGATGATGTGAGAGGGTGTTTTTCCGGATGTATTGAAGCATGCTAAAATTGTTCACGTGTACAAGAAAGAAGCTAAAGATAATATTAACAACTACACACCAGTTTCTATTTTACCGTCTTTTTCTAAGATATTTGAAAAAGTGCTGTACAAACGCTTGTATTGACTGTGATCTGTTTAGTGGGTCGCAATTTGGATTTTTGCCTGGGGGATCATGTGAGAAGGCCTGTTTTAACTGCTTGCACGATGTTTTGTCGGAAATTGATAAGAAGAGAAAAGTTTGTGGTATCTATTTGGACTTTAGCAAGGCGTTCGACACTATTGATTATCCTACTCTATAATAAGTTAGAGAAATATGATGTTCGTGGAATTGCATTAAGCGTAATAAAATCATATCTTTCAGATAGAAGGCATTGTGTGTGTGTACCTGCCACTCATTATGAAACTAAGTCATATGTTTTCTCATCTACTCACTCGGTATTCCAGGGAGTACCGCAAGGCTCTATTTTAGGTCGTTTACTATTTGTAATTTATGTGAACGATCTGAAAGGTTTTGCAAATATAGATGGCTTGTATCAATATGCCGATGATACTACTGTCATAGTTTAGGCCAATAATCTTCAAGAAGTCTCACATTCTGTGGAAAACGTCTCAAAAGTAATGAGCGATTGGAGCGAGCTCAATAACCTGAAACTGAACATCGCAAAATCAAATGTTGTACCTTTCAACACAAGTGCCGAGCTGCCCTGTGTGCAGATGGGTCAAATTCAGCAGTCAGATCATGTAAAGTTTCTGGGAACATATTTGGATACCGGGATGAGTTGGAATTCTCAAATAGATAGTTTGTCAACAGAATTACATCGGTGCTGTGATGCTATTTATAAACTTCGAAATAATGTTAGTACTGATGTTTTGAAAACATTTTACTTTGGTCATATACAGTCGAGGCTAGCGTATAGTTTGATATTCTGGGGATCTTCGACAGGTTTCCGGAGGGTCTTCATTATTCAGAAACGGATTGTCCGATGTATGCTCCGGGCATCCGGCAGATCGCCGTGTAGACCTCTTTTTAAGTCGCTGAATATTTTACCTTTCCCTTGTTTATATGTTTTTAAATTAATTTCTTTTTATCTAAACAATAAAAACCTGTATGCTCGTAACCGGGATCTCTCTAGTACTGCGACCACCAGACATAGCCAGGATCTTGCTGTTCCGAAGCATAGACTTAAATTATTTGAACAAGGTGCTTATTACAAATCAATTACAGCTTACAACGCATTGCCAGATGAAATTAAACTCGTTGATAATGATAAAAAGGTACTGGGGTTAACTTTCAAATACATAATGGATAATGTATTTTATAGTTTTGATGATTATATACAGGGTTAGTATTCCTTTCGTGTCTCCATCTCATTCAGCGCTATTATAGTGAGAGTGGTTTGTATTAGAGCTGTGTCGTTCATGAACGATTTGATTCAGTGAGCTGAATCTTACTGCTGATTCAATTGAACCGATTCACCAAAATTGAACGAGTCAATTCAGTCGAGTTTCCGAGTCGGAACATCGTTTCAGAGTCATTATATGATTTCATCAATGCATTCGTTCACATAGTTCTTTCTTTCATTTGAATCAATGGAATTCTATACAAAGATACGAGCTGCGGCTCCTTATACATAGTAGCTACTTATTAACATGTAATGTCAATCATGTTTATGGAAATTCGAACATAATTATTGTAATGTATATGAATAGTTCGGAGCTATGATATGGCACTCTTTTATAAATATTGAAATTGTTTTTAAATTCAATTCGATTCTCTATAAAGTAATAAAAAATATAAATGTTCTGTGAATAAAACTTACCTAATTCTTTGTATAAAAAAGTATAACTAGGTATAATATAATAAATAAAACATATTCTAAATTGTGATTTAAAAATAAAATTTGTGCAATTTTGCATTGTTTTTTGAATTTCGGAAAAAAATTAACCCGGCAACCCGATATCAAAATTACGAGCACGTTTATTACGAGCACTCATTATGAAAGTCTTTTATTTCAACGAGACGAAATTAACCGTTGCTTATTTACAGCATGACAACAAAAATATTGATTTAGTAAAACAGAATTACTGTTTCTGGTGTTTTATTTTAAATTGATCCATTATATTATTTGAATATAATACAAATTTACAACATATTCGTTGTTAAAATAAAATATATTTCAAATAATCAGTAGTTAAACGAGTGAATCTAAATGTGACATGATATTAAATGATTCAAATGATTCATTGAACCGAATCAGTTAGATGATTGGGAGTTAATGAATCGAATCACTAAAGTGAGTCGGACTGCCCACCTCTAGTTTGTATATCAAATTTTGATTTTAAATTGTATGCCCGTGAACTGACACATGTACATTTGTTTTGGCAATTTATATTATACCTATGTATGTGTTTTATGTTATAAAATGTTATTGTACTTATATTTTGACAATTGCTGCTATCTCTCTTTATGAGGATTTATAGCAAGTATATTTAATTAATAAATAAACTAATTACGCTGTTCGACGCTCTCTAGGTCTACAAGTGTTGCGATATTCGGGTATAAATGTGCCAGTAAGCCAGTCATCGGAATGTATTGGTAGTGACTGTCGCTGTTGTGGGTACCGTACTTGGTATTCTTTTTTGCCCCCTTTGCATTGCCGTTGTACAATCCAAATACCATGTACACTAGCGACACTATCTAATTGTACGATCCAAAGCATAAAGTAGAGACTACGTATGTAGCGTGGATAGTAGGCAGTTCGCATGACTTGGTTCCGTTAAAATATATAGACAAATGCATAGGGTCTCCTTTTATAGGTATATTTTTAATAATGTTTTTGCTAGAGTTACGAATGTGCCTAATGAATGCATGTGTTATTTGCCATGTTTGGGTAAACACACGACATAAAAAAAAAGACGTATTCAGTATTTCTGGAATTCTTTTTTATGAACATAACACATACTTATTGATAAGTATTGATAAATGAGCCACCCACGTAAATTTCAACAAATATTTTCTAAAGACTGCCTTTAGAAAACTTCTGAAGAAGCTGATAGCATAATCAGCGAAACGTCAAGACATATCTACTATAGAATGAATTGACCAAGAATGGAATGAACAATTTTTTTTTTATGAAATGCACACAGTAAAACCTGTGTAGTGAAGAGTGAGTGACAAGCAGAATAGCGTAGAAACTACTGCAGTTACTCCTAACTCAAACAAAAAACATTAATAAGAAGACTAGTCGCCAGAAGAAGACTAGTAGATGTCTTCTCCCAAAGGAATCCAAGTTGTTCTCAACTTCGTCGGTCTTGTCTTAAACACTACTTTTACAAGTGTCTGCATTATTAGATAGTTACTACTAACCCACTACATAGCACCTCTGCATGTGGTAACATTGGTGGTAATTAAGAGAATTGCAGTTTACATATTTACCGATAGCCAGGCCTCTCTGAATGCTTTCGTTACTGATAGGTTTGAGTCTATGGGAATGTCGGATAAACATGACACAACTGATCACAAAAAGCAAGATATCCTGGACGCTGACATGCATTTTATTGGATCAGAACCTCAAGAGCTTAAGAAGGAACAAGACTGGGAAGCAAGTGAAATGATCTCCTTCTCTAGGAAAGAAATTTAGCTACTCCTCGCCAAACAGTAATAACAAACTTCTTGATCAAGTAAATCAGATTTAAAGATCCTCACTGGTCATTGTCCTCTAAAATATCAACTCAAAAAGATGGCCGGATTAACGCTTAACATGTTTTCCAAAATAAATAAAAATTGAGCGAGGATAGACGAAATGAATTTCAATCGCCAATCTGGATACTTATTTTCAAATTAATCTTATACTCTTAAACCGACATCTGGCGTCTTAAACAGTATATAAATGATCACTTAAAATATTTCACTCACGTGTTTGTATCATAAGAACGGCATAGAGTAGCTGCGGTGGCAATTACCGCGGACGCATTTGTCGCAGTTATTAAAAACCTTTACTTCTCGCTGAATATCCTCGCATTCATCTACCAAGTTATTTTTAAGAGTATTGTTTTATTACTCTCATAAAAACAGTTTAGTTTTCTAAAATTGCTTTTTGTATAAAAAAATTGTTTTAACAGGCGGACTACATACATATAATCGGTGAGCATTCTATAATGTTTAATTTTTTCTAACAATATTGTTAAAACAACATTTAATCGTACGAGTCATATGAATTTGTGGATAATTAACACTTAAGATTAATTTACTAATTTAACAGTAACACTTCACATAGTTATTAAGTCTGATGCAACTGATATACTCCTATTGGATTAATCCGGCAATTTAAAACAATTCTAAACAATTAAAATGAAGAATTGATATGATGCAATACTGAATTCTTTATATCGTATGTATTCCTTTGATTGAAAATTTATTAGAAAGTTTGAAAATCTCTTTACTTACCTTCAACATAAGTTGTTTTGTAATTTGATCGAATAAAATCACAAATAAAATCCAACCTTGATATTTTATGAAATATTTTTTTTATTATACATATCAAACAATTTTCACAATTAGTGCTGTTTGCTTCAACTATTTTGTTATTCAAATATACATACATCAAATATATATACATATGATTCAATGATTATTCGATTATATCTACTAACATTAGCAATAAATTTTTATCAGTATATACAGGGTCTGTCAAAAGTTGTTCGCCAAAGCGGTACTATTCGTGGAAGAGAAACTGCGCCTTTTACTACGTTTAATAGCCTGTGTAATAAATCTCTTTGCAGTAGAGTTAGTAGGTTGATTGGTCCTAACAATGACTCCACCGTTCCAATACATCGCATTCAAATACAAGGTGGTAGGCTGTCTCCTCCTCTTCCTCATTGCATTATAGTCTGCAAATAGGCTCATCCTTAGAAATGGTAGAGACAGCTGTGTTTTGTAACAGATTCGTCATTATTCTAAACTGTACTCGATCCAGTGTTGCGGGTATGGTTTTGTAATCCACTCGGCCACTACACCACGTATTGCAGTCTTAGGGGCTTTTTCTTTGGGAGAACTAGTTCTGCATTAGCACTCAAGGTCAAATATAGTGACGTAGACGCACCGTCACTCCTAAATAAAACGGTACTATTTTCCCATTGGAAAACGCACAATTCTTGCTCGGTGCTAGTGCTTGGTCGATAGGAACAGCCAGCACTAACTCAGTGCATTTTTAGGAAAATAGTACAGTTTTACGTAGGAGTGACGATGCGTCTGCGTCACTATATTTGACCTTGAGTTCTAGTGCAGAACTAGTTCTCCCAAAGGAAAACGCTATTAGTTATCGCCAGATCCGGTTCTGGCCCAGTGAGTATTGTTGCAGAACTTTTTCTTGCCTTCTGATCGCACACCACAGTATCTTTGTCATGTCTGGTCAGGCTGCTTTGAAGCTTTTCTTTATGTTGGCCTTCACAGCCGATTTCTTCATTCATATGATTTTTAATTATCCCCAGCACATCTAGGGGAATGGCCGTCCTGAATTATTGTGAAGTTTGAAGTCAATGTTCAAGAATCTCTGGTTTGAGATACCAGCAGAAGAGAAAAGAATTCAAAGGATATCATTCAATGGCCATGCCTTTCAAGATGAAGCCAAAACGTGTAGCCGTAGGTGATCAATTTTGTCAAAACTGCAAGCCATTTGTGTCGTATTTTTCAACTGCGTTGGGCAGCATACCGCAGTGCCTTTTGAAAATCACCGATGACCCAATATTTTTTCACAAGAGAAGATCTCACAGTATCTACAGCAGACCAAATGGGTGTTCATAATTTTTACATCTTCCGCAATCTGCTCAATTTAATCTTTGTCTGGGTGGTGTAGGTTAAAATCACAGTGCAAACATTTTGATCTCTTCAGAAGTCCTCATAGTTTTAGGACTTCCAGTTTTTAGATGTACAGTTTTTGTTGTACATTAATTTTGAGTCTTTTTCAAAATTGTTTTTTAGCAGCTAGACTAAAAAACAATTTTGAACTTTACTAGATATGAATGATTTCTCCAAATCCTAATCAAAATTTATTATCTTCTAGGAAATATGTCGGAGGATTCAGGATATCTACCAGAACCGAAAGGATTCTCAACAAAAGCTATACATTCCGCTACCAATCCCGACAAATGGGATTCTATGTGTGTCGTTCCACCACTTGTTTTATCAACTACATTCAAACAGCCGGCTCCTGGACAAATTAAAGTAGGTACCTACCTAAAATATTATTGAATTCGACCAGAATCATTACAGTATCTGTATTGTCAATTTATTTTATTTAATAGGAATTTAAATATGGTAGAGGTGGAAATCCATCTAGAAATGTCCTGGAAGGTTCACTTCGTGCCCTCGAAGATGCCGAATATGCATTAACTTTTGCGTCAGGTTTAGGTGCCCTTACAGCTCTAATAAGCTGCCATTCCAGAGGAGACCATTTCGTCGTGGGCGATGACATGTACGGAGGAAATTTCAGACTTCTGGATAAAGTAGGAAAAAATCTTGGAATTGATGTATCAATCGTAGATGCTTCCAACTTGGATACTGTAAAGAATGCAATAAAACCTAACACTAAAGTAAGATGCTATACCAAATTGCTGCACAGATTTTATTTTCTTTTATCTTTAACAGTTGGTATTCATTGAAACTCCGACGAATCCGTTGTTGAAAGTCTTCGATATCAGAGCGATTGCAGAGATAGCCAAGAATAATGGCGCGTTGTTTTGTGTTGATAATACTTTTTTGACGCCTTATTTTCAAAGACCACTGGAACTGGGAGCGGATCTATCAAGCTATTCGTTGACGAAGTATATGAATGGACATACAGATGTCATAATGGGTGCTATAGTTACAAATAATAAAGACTTACACGACAAATTAAGATTTCTACAAAACAGTAAGTGTATATGTGAACTATCAAACGAGTTACATGTAGATCATGACTGGAATGTTCTTTGCTGTAATCGATACCTTCATTTAGTACACGTGTCGAACAATTTAAAAAATTCTTGGTATCGTTACAGGAATGTTATCTACTGTAAAAGAAACTTCTTTGTTAATATGGAATATGCTTGTTCTAATGTATGTACAGTCTGTTTCAAATTAAATGCGAATCGAGGATATTGTGTGCAGTTACCCAGTTCGCGGTGCTGTATTGTGGGTGATCTATACTTTTTTATACATAGTGATGCGTAGTTCACGATTTTTGGCGTCTAACATTCATCTAATATCTCAATTTATACTTTTGCTATAGTGGTTTTTATTATTTTAAATGCAATATATGTAATTGTCGGCATTTATAATGAATCAAAACATCGTAATCGATAAAAAACAAAGTATTGTAAAATATATCGTGTAACTGCACGTATTTGAAAGTAAATTTGAAAACTAGATACGTTCTTGGTTAATAAAAGTAGAAAAAGTCTTGTCTGTAGTCTCATTATTATAATTTCCAATACATACTACGTAATACTGTTGATTTGTAATACATTTGATTATCGTAACGATCGAAGAGAGAATTATAGAGCTTCTCCGATGGAAAACCTGTGTTATCATTTATTATTAATAAAATTAAACATTTCGTGTAGGTATCTGTTAAGAGATAGTGGTCTTCTGAAGTAGCTTGCTTAAATGCGGAATAATATTGTATTAGAAAAACAGCATGCGGATATTTCAATTGGGAATCGCTGACACGTCATCCTTTAAAATCTCGAGTACCTACATAAATAGTTGCTTCTTTCTGGTTACGCACAAAAGAATGCTTGCGTAGCATTTTCATATTATATACAAATGCTATTATTTTAAAATGGTGTTGAGAATTGCTATCTTTAATAATCAAATTTGTCGTTTGATGTCTTTGTATATTGACTAAAAATAATGAGATGAAGCTTTTTTTAAAAATAATATTTGGGGATAAGCTCCATACAAATATGTTTATGGAATTATATATTATGTTAAACAAGAAAAATTATTTTTGTATTTAAAACTCCGGATCATGCAATTATATATGTAAGTGTATGTGTGCAGTACTATTTGCTTTTAATTTTAGAGAAAATTATAAATAATAGATCTCGAATGTATCTATTCGGCTACTCTCAGGATTTATTTCGCATTAATGTTAAACAAAAGCAATTATATGTCACACATGACAAAGATAATCTCCACTCTTGTGACGCAATATGTATACCTTTGTAGACCACAAAGAATTTGATTATTGATTGCGTAGTGTTTAATATATTATTTAGAAATAGAATGGCTTTAATTTGGTATTTCCCTGATTTTAACATTTTGATCGGAAAGCTTGAAGGAAATCTTACTGTAGACAAACTTTATTTAGCTGCCTAAAATAATACTCGCGGCGTCTTTGTAATATTTGTGGCAGATGTAAATTAGAGACAGAAGATTCTATATTGTTCACTTAATACGATATTTAAACATAAAGTTTCCAGGACGCAGATTTTTACTATTTTTTCTTAAGCTGTATAAATTCAGATGTTAAGATTTAGCCTTTTAATTAATCAGCAGACGAAGAAAAATGCCGTGTCTTCCCCGACAAAAAGATATTTCGACAGAAAATAAAGGAAAATTAAACGCACTGCTGTAGAGAAATGTAGCAATAGCCGCAATTGCCGATGAATTTGGTTTTTCATCAGAAACAATCACGTTGCCCCAATTACGACCGATATTTGTTTGAGCAAAGGCCAATCTACAGTTTGCGTGCCTTGGCGTGAAATTTGGTGGGCAGCATGTTGACTTCACAAGCCTGCGTCTCTCAATCGTCTCCATACAGTTTGCCAAGAACAATTCAAATTTAAACGCTGACCAACAGTTCTTGTGGAAGTAAATAGATGCTCGTCAATAAAATTTCTTATATTAACCAAATCTTCATCAGCCACAGTTCGTTCTCTCCCGCAATTATTCTTGCGTTTGTTAGTGAATGGATTCTGCGCTTCCTCAAGTTTCCGTTGCCAACGGCATACTTGTAATACCTTTAGATACGGACAAAATTAAACATTGCATAAATACTACGTAATAAGTAATACGAGGGCGAAGTTTGTTTGTTGATTTTTCACATGGCTTAAGGTAAACAGTAAAGGAAAAACTGAATCGGTTAATCAATTTGAATGAAACCGGTTCAATATTTGTGAATGAAATACTGCTTATATTATTGCATTAGGAACTACAAAAGACTATTTATTACTTACTGATAAACCAACTTCATCGGCAATTGCGGCTATTGCTATATTTCTCTGCAGCAATTTTACATCTGCCACAAATATTACAAAGACGCCGCGAGTATTATTTTAGACAGATAAATAAAGTTTGTCTACAGTAAGATTTCCTTAACGTTTCCCGATCAAAATGTTAAAATCAGGGAAATACCAAATTAAAGCCGTTCTATTTCTAAATAACATCTAAAACACTACGCAATCAATAATCAAATTGTTTGTGGTAAACAAAGGTATATTGTGTCACAAGAGTGGAGAGTATCTTTATCATGTGTGAAATAATTGCTTTTGTTTACCATTAATGCGAAATAAA
Source organism: Popillia japonica (assembly GCA_004785975.1). NCBI lineage: Eukaryota > Metazoa > Arthropoda > Insecta > Coleoptera > Scarabaeidae > Popillia > Popillia japonica. The sequence continues at coordinate 63,641 of SMLS01072043.1, forward strand.
TCCTGAGAGTAGCCGAATAGATACATTCGACATCTATTATTTATAATTTTCTCTAAAATTAAAAGCGAATAGTACTGCACACATACACTTATATACTTGCATGATCCGCAGTTTTAAATACCAAAACAATTATTTTTGTTAAACATAATATATAATTCCATAAACATTTTTGTATGATGCTTATCCCCAAATATTATTTTTAAAGGTAGCTTCATCTCATTATTTTGTCAATATACAAAGACATCAAACGACAAATTTGATTATTAAAGATAGCAATTCTCAACACAATTTTAAAATAATAGCATTTCTATATAAAATGAAAATGCTACGCAAGCATTCTCTTTTGTGCGTAACCAGAAAGAAGCAACTATTTATGTATATAGATACTCGAGATTTTAAAGGATAACGTGTCATTGACTCCTAATTCAAATATCCGCGTGCTGTTTCATTCCGCATTTAAGCAAGCTCTCCAGGAGACCACTATCTCTTAACAGATACATACGCAATATGTTTAATTTTAATACATAATAATAAATAATAACACACGTTTTCCATCGGAGAACCTTTATAATGCACTGTTCGATTGTTACGACAATCAAACGTATTACAAATCAACGGTATTACGTAGTATTTGAAATTATAATAATGAGACTACTGACAAGATTATATTACATATACCATGAAATGTATTAATATGTGCGAAAACCACTTTTTCTACTTTTATTAACCAAGAACGTATCTAGTTTTCAAGTTTACCTGCAAATACGCGTAGTTACACGATATATTTTACAATACTTTGTGTTCTATCGATAACAATGTTTTGATTCATTATAAATGACGACAATTATATATATTGCATTTAAAATATTAAAAACCAATATAGCTAAAGTATAAATTGAGATATTACGTGAATGTTAGACGCCAAAAATCGTGAACTACGCATCACTATGTATGAAAAAGTATAGATCACCCACAATACAGCACCGCGAACCGGGTAACTGCACACAATATCATCGATTCGCATTTAATTTGAAACAGACTGTACATACAATTGACGATTGTATTTCGTTTGTTATTTTCATTTTCTTTTGATCTCATCCTTCTTTATGTTGTCTTCCTTCTTTCATTCCTCTTTAGCTGTTATTTCTAGTATGCTCAGCTGATTACATGGAGGATTTTGCATAATAATCTTCATCTTCTCAGTAAGACTTTATAAAATTCAAACTATTTAAGAACTAAAAGCTGGTTAAGAACAGTTAGGAGTTCCAAATTCTTGGATGGATACGGGAATAATGAAAATTGAAGAATTTGAGGTGATGAAAACCATCAGAGAATTGAAGAACATCCACTCCACTCTGAGAAAGTCACTATTTCACTTAATTTCTGCGATTACTGAGTAATTGGCTACTATTTCTTTGAAGACTAACATGGAAATCAAGAATGTTTCCTTTCAAGAAGACAGTGTTACATTTACATGTCACACATTTCACGAGACCATCAAATTATTTTCAGAAATTTATATCTAGTATACGCCATTAATTTCAAAATTTATCACATGATATGTATGAAAAAGTCATCACTTAAGAAAGTACAAGATTTCTTTCATATTAGCAAAGCAAGTCAGGTCATTTATACGAGAATCTACTCAAAACATTACTAATTCCTCTTCGAAGCAAAATAAAAATAAAGGAACTAACACCTATTGTTTGCGTGTGAAACTTTTTGGAAAACATTTTACAAAATTTATAAGAAAATATAAAATGTTTGTTCCAGCTATGGGCATTATTCCCGGACCATTTGACTGTACCTTAGTAACAAGAAGTTTAAAAACCCTAGCCTTAAGAATGAGACAACATAACTCAAACGCTTTAGCGGTAGCAAAATTTTTAGAAGCCCATCCTAGAGTACTTCAAGTATTACATCCAGGCAAGTTACCTATACATTATAGTGTAAAATATACACAGAAGTAGTCACGCAATCAAATATTTTATTACAGGACTCGAATCGCATCCTCATCATGCTCTAATGAAGAAGCAAACATCAGGCCACAGTGGTATTATGAGCATGTACATCGATGGGGGAAGACAAGAAGCGGAAAACTTCTTGAAAGAGCTCAAAGTATTCATATTAGCAGAAAGTTTAGGCGGCTACGAAAGCTTAGCTGAAATACCGTAAGTTTGCTAGATGTATCTAACTAATAAAATTAAACCATTTTTTTGTATTAATCCAGATCAATTATGACTCACGCTTCAATACCAGAAGAAATGAGAAAAGAGTTGAAAATCACAGATAATATGATCAGATTATCTGTAGGTTTAGAAGACCCCGAAGATCTAATTAGTGACCTCAAGCATGCGTTGGATGTTATGTAACTACTAAACCTTATGTTCCTGTATTTAGTATTAAAAAAATATTATATATATTCTCTTGTCTTTTTTCATGAATGACTGCACCACCCTGTGTGCTAAGCATTGTATATACCACACTGTACATAACAGAAAATCTCACCCTGTATACAATACCACCCTATATATGTACAACAATGTCTATAAAACACCCTGTATACTACCTTTTATATACCATCCTGTATATATTTATTTACAGTACTTTGTGTAAACAAACGTCTAAACGTTAATGACTTTTTAATTTACTGATGTAATAAATATCCTTGAACTAAGTACATTGTTTACATATACATACATACCTGTGCATATCCCTTAGTTCGAATAGCCTCGTTGTTGCGGACGGACGTGTTGTCGAATTGCTGTCCGTTGAAATTAAAATATTCGCGTTTCTTTTAACTACATACAATATTTCTTGCACATACGTGCGTTACTTAATTAATTAATTAACGCTAATTTACCGGCGTTTTACCGGTAATAACTAATATGTTATCCGCCGGATGTGTGCTGACGTCACAAATGTCCTTGAGAGACGTATTTGTTTTGTAATTATCTCCGGAAGTCGTTCAGTTCGGGTTGTATCCTTGTTGCGAACAGACGTATAAGTAAATTACGGTCTGTTGAGTTGTTGTTGTTCGTATTTCTTCTAACTACAATATTCCCCGCACTTTCGTGAGGTAATTAATTAGCCATTATTTTTTCGTCCCAATTCCGTTCCGATTTTGAATAATTTCGATTAATTCGAATTGTGTTGTCGTCGTGGCAACATTTACACTTAAATTGCTGTCTCGTGGAGGTTACATATTCGAAATTCTTCTAAGTACAGAATTCAATATTTTCCGGTCGGATTCAATACGAATACATATCATTTAGTTAGCTTTCAGTTACTATTGGACAGGCGAGGTATACGATAGCGTGAGTACTATCTCTAGAGCTCGTGTGCTCGCAAGGTTCTCGCTTCTTATTTGATATTCGGATTCGTTCCGGGTGGGTGCTTTAATGACATAGTTCCAATGACACCAAAATACCTCTGTATGAGGTCTATCAAATGGCTGGGAGTGTTTGGCGCTCATATGAGTATCGAAGTGGTAGTCTCAGGCTTTCGTATACCTCGGTTAGTTTAATAATTTCTTATTTATTGCTAAAAATGTATTCACGTTAGATAATTGTGTCGTTTCTTCAACTGATTTGTTTCACTAAGTTTGGTAGTCGTTCTTTCTAAAGTTTTCGACAAGGTTTTAACAACGTAATATTGGGAGGTTTTTATGAGGTTCTTGGTCGGTACCGTTACGAAATGTACACTTAAGTTGCTGTCTCTTCAGGATTATGATTTCAAATTTCTTCTAACTACAAAATTTAATTTGCCGGTCGGATTTAATATGAACACATATCATTCAGTTAGCTTTCAATTACTATTGGACAGGCGAGGTATACGGTGGTGCGAGTACTATCCCTAGAACTCGTATGCTCGTCAGGTTCTCGCTTCTTATTTGACATTCGGATTCTTTCCGGATGGGTGCTCTAATGGCATACTTCCAATGACACCAAAATACCTCTGTATGGGGTCTATCAAACGGTTGGGAGTGTCTGGTGCCCATATGAGTAACGAAGTGGTAGTCTCAAGCTTTCGTATACCTCGTTTAGTCTAATTATTTCATATTTATTAGAAATGTATTCATATTGGATAAGTTCTGTTGTTTCTTCTACTGATTCGTTTCACTAAATTTGGTCGTTGTTCTTTCGAGTATCGTTTCTAACATTTTCGATTAGTTTTTAACGACGAAATTGGGAGGTTTTGATGAGGTTCTTGGTCGGTATCGTTACGAAATGTACACTTAAGTTGGTGTCTCTTCAGGATTATGATTTCAAATTTCTTCTAACTACAAAATTATTTACGAAAAACTTTGAATTACGTATCACTACCTATGCGATGGTGTAAGTTTAGTTGCATAAGAATTATGTTGCCACAGATAGGACATAATTTGAGTAAGCCATGCGCGCATTCAGTTTCAAAAGCAAATAAGTAAAGAGTTTTCTTATCAGAGGAAATTAAGTTTGAAATAAACTACATATTTTCTCACGAGAGGATTTGGTGTTACATTTGATTGAATGATAACAATTTTATTCTCAATAACAAATTACGATTAATAATATAAAGAAATAAATATGAATATATAAATCCCAACGTGACCGTAGCAACAGAATATATTTAATCTAATGTTCTAAACAAAAGATTAATATGACTTAAGCTGGGCTTAACAAAGTTAAACCAACTCAACGGAATTATTTTCAAATTGAATACTTTGGCTGATGAGAATCATGATAATAATAATAATAATTTAAAATTTATATTCTCACACGTATGTATGTGTATGTATATAAATGAATATAATCGTAATCCTCCACAACACAGAATTACGATAAGCTACGCGTATTTAAAGACGGAAACGCTAAAATGCTGGTCAGTTGAACATAAACCGGGTTTGTGGTGGGAATTGTAGTGTGTCTTTGCTGCGTTTACATTTAGGTACAGCATCTCTAGTAATCATATAAAACCTTACGATATATCAATCTACATTTTTTAATAATTCTATTTTATACAACTTTTAATAAATTTGGAACAAGTATATGTAGTACTAAATTTAATTGCAGCTGTTTACTTTACGTCTTGTATGAGAAAAAATAGTTTACACGTGTTCTCCAAACGGTGAGTTTAGTTTATAGTGGCATTTTCGGGTAAATAAGATAAATAGTTTGTTGGGACTTCTTCTTCTTACTTTTATGTAAAATGACTTGATATTATTAACTCATATATATATAATTCGTAGTAATAGTGCTGATACGGTTTGTCAGACAATTTAAAACAATTAAATGATTTAGTAATGTATTATTACTTAAATTAAACTCAAAACTTTAAATAAATTATTTAAATGGTTTATGTCATCACAAAGTTCTATTGAACTATTTTGCAAACTAATGCAGCGATTATCTAAAATGTAAATTAACCGTGGCCTTGATATTATGGTAATTAATACGGAAGAAATTTATTCAATCTAATACTGTTCGATTTTACGCATTTATTCATTTGTTTAAAATTTGCCAGGAAAAAAATGCATACTAATAACACCTCTTTTATTATTAATACATTTTTTTTT